>JASVER010000001.1:9810148-9968186 GCA_030449065.1 Oceanodroma leucorhoa
TCTTTCTTTCTTTCTTCCTCTCTTTCTTTCTTTCTTCCTCTCTTTCTTTCTTTCTTCCTCTCTTTCTCTCTTTCTCTCTTTCTTTCTTTCTTCCTCTCTTTCTCTCTTTCTCTCTTTCTCTCTTTCCTTCTTTCTCTCTCTCTTTCTTTCTCTCTTTCTCTCTCCACAAGTTGTGTTTTAGGAAGGGAGAAGAATAGACAAGTGTGTTTTGTTGTAGTGAAGGCCTCTGCTAATGACTGCCGAAGCTCTCTTCCTTCATGTCAATCACCAGAGGTAATTGTCCATCCTGACATTTGGCAGGGTGTGTGAGGAGCATCTCAAAAGGAGGCCTTGGGATAGCAATAGGCACTACAGTGCTGCGTGTGCGATTGTGCAAGAGTTAGAGAGGAGGAGATCTGCAAACCAGCAGGATTATACCCATTAATATTGGAGACTGCCTCTTTCAGGAGTAACGCTGCAGCAGCTGGGCTCCTTAGACCACGTGGTTTAAATGCCCTTGAGATTTTAATGCAAACAGGTTGGAGAAGTCAAATCTTTCCAGAGAGGAGCCTTCAGCCATGGGCTTCCCTTTGGCCCTTGGTCTTTCACAGCTCAGAGGTGCCCTGCTCTGATGGTTCCTGTGCAGCTGTGCTGGGGGAGCAGGGTCAGGGTTGGGGGGAGAAGGAGACCCTTTCAATGTGGTAGATTGGGAAGAAGAGTGCTTCTCACCCTTTCTTTTGGTGAGCAAAGGTTGTATGTGCRGATAGGAATAATTGTGAAGAATCTAAAAGCAATAATAAAAGGGCAATGGCATTTTTCTAACTTACTTCATTGCTTCRGGAAAAAGCCCATACAAGGTGCTTCTGGGCTACAAGGACTGTGGGCCCAGGCTCTGCACAGTCCTGTAATTGCTGTGCTACAACTATATGTTTTTGACAAAGTAATGGCTCATGTCAAGGCTGCCTGCAAGCTTCCTTTAAGCCAATTCTAATAACAATAAACTCTACAGAGGTGCTGAGATGCACAAAGAGGCTTCCTAACATGATAGTGGTGGCAGAGACAGCTTAGAGGTGGTGGAGACAGGCAGGGACATCTGTGGTTTAACAGGAGACAAGTCCCAGGTGTGGGCTGGGACTGTGCTGCATGTCCCATGCTTGCCAGCCCAGGCAGCAGCAGCAGCAGCAGGGAACTGACCTTCCTGGAAACCACCTCCAAATGGCCCAGAGCACAAGTGAAGCAAATACTGGTTCAGTCAGGAGCTGGAAACCCCCATCAGCACCTGATCAAAAGCAGCTCTTCCTGGGAAAATGAAAGGGGATTTTGTGAAATATTTAGTGTTGTCACCATTGTGTATACAGTGGGTTATCTCCCTGCCTTTCTTTGTGAACTGGCCAAGGGACAGGTGTAGATACATGCGTGCTGCCTAATGTTCAATGAAGTGGTCCTTTATGGTGACTCACAGGCATAATATTAGGGCCCATGGTCTGACATGGACCTTTACAGAACGGCACTCCAATGGGCTGTGGGTGGTATGTGATTTGACTGCTAAGAGGACAAGTCCTACTGTTTAATGTCCCATTGACATTATGAATTGCCCCATGGGGTGATGTGGCCCAGATTTAATCAGTTTAATCTGTTGTACCAACCTGGGAGCTAGTGTTTTAAAGTGAAACTGTTTTATTATCTTTGTGCTGCATTAGGCACGATGAAGTGGCTATGGAATGAATTAGTTGTACCCCTACAGCATGCTGTAACAGGCTCTGCAAGCCAGATATTTTGCCAGCAAAGAGGGACCTTAGGATTTTGGACTCAGTCAGAGCAGCTATGAAAGTCACGGTTGGCAGATCTCACCAGGTCAATCTGTTGCAATGTAAGTTTTTATATTTTGCTGTGAGGCCACTGATCTTGAGACCAAATACAAATGCAGGCAGCAGGTAATAAAATCCTTTCTCTTCTATCTTGGGAACATCAAGGTGTTGGGGAGTCGATGAGTCAATTTGGAGAATGTGGTCCTACCATCCCCCTCTTTGGTGCAACTTAGCTACAGATATGACCTCAAAGAGCCATGCCTTTAGGGGCTTGGATATGAAGGACTTCACTGTAGGGTCACAGGGATTGCAGAGGTACAAACCCTGAGAATTGAGGACATAAACAGGATTGGAGTGTCCCACGCCAGCAGGCACCCGGACCACCACAAAGGGTTAGGTATTGACCTGGCTGCGCAGTGGTCAGAGCAGGTGTGACATCTCCTCTGACCCTCTACTAATGCCTGCTTTGGTTTCCTCTGAAAGTAACTGATAACCCTTTGTGAAGTGTGGCTTTGGGCATGCTCACTTCACCGGAGAAGCTCCTAGCTGGTGCGTGCTTGGATAAAAACCAGCCACTGGACAAAATAAACAGCTCCCAGGGCTCATTGGCAGCAGCTGCATAGCTCGTGTCTTTGCTCTGTGTATGACAGCCCAGTCTAGTGTCAGCATAAATTCAGCCCTGGGCACATTCAAACCTCTCGTACACTCTTACCTGCCCAGCTAGCTTTTAAAACTGTGTCAGAAGCAAAAGCTGATTATCAGCTTAAGTAGTGCTGTCTCTTCTCTTTGGCTGCAAACACTGGCCACAAGCAGGAGCAAAACCAGCACCTTGAACTTTCTCTAGAAGAGGCTTCTGGATAGGGACTGTTTAGGCAATCAGCACCTACTTCCTTAGTAGGTACATCAGTAGGTTCATTAGAGTACACTTAAGAGTGCTTTGTGCAGCTTCCATATAGGGCCAAGGATCTCTCTCTCTCTTGTTAAAAAATGCAGTCTTGATGATTTTTATTTTGTGTCTGAAAACCTATTTTCTGCAAACATTCATGCCTCTGAAATTAGATCCCATGAACTCTGAATGGGACGGCTTGCACACTTTCACCCGGCAACTTTTCTAAATGCCCCTCATAAGTGATTGTTTTCAAAAATGCTCTCTGCTTTTGACTATTTGCTCGTATTTTCTGTATCCCCTTTGGGACAGACTTCATTGCTATTACCATGCTGCAGTTGCTGAGGTCCCTATCTGCAGCACATGTTGGTGCTGAACCACCCTGGCACCAGCATTTTGTGCCTTCCATGTGCGAGAATCTGTGTGCAGGGATGGGAAGGAGATGCTTGACTGGCACCATGGGGGAAGGACCACGCTGCTAAGCTGTGTCGGGGAGTGCATTTTCCTGTGGACTTCCTGGGTGACTATAAACTATGGCTTCCCTACTCAAGGCCCAGAGCTAAAGCACTTCTGTGTATTTCTCTTGTCTTTTTCAGCTTGGAAATTCCTTGTATGGAAAATTTCATATGGAAAAATTAAGGAAATTTCTTCCTAAATCCTATGGAAAATATTCTGCCAAGGGCTGGGTTGTGCCGACGGACCAGGATTTCATTCTTGGCTTCTGTTCACTGTAAAGAACTCTTTTTACCTTCCTTCTTTTTACAAAGAAATGTATTGATCTTCTTAACTTTTCTCTCTGTCTCTCTGCCTAGAATTAGATAGCTGCTTCCCTTATCTCTAACCAGTTCTATGGTGCTATCCTTTTCCATTTCTTACCTTTTTTTTTTTTCTCTGTGATATTTTTCTGGAAAATGTGGCTTGCAGTGAATGTTTACTAATGCTGCAAAGGAAGATAGGACAAAATAAAAACTGGACTCGGTCTTGCTTTCTTTACTCTGCACGTTACGGGAATGCTCAGTTATTTGTCCTTCAGACAAATCTGTGAATCTCTTCCAAGGCCTTACTTTTGTTTCTTACCCCCGAATGAAAATTAGAGTCTCTGGTTTGGGGAGATGAAAACCAACATGACAGTGCCTTCTGATGTGCTCAGGTCAGTCTGGGGTCTGCAGCAGGGTGCTCTGCGTGTGGGTAGTCTGATGACACTTGGAGTCATTCCCAGCTTCGGAGGGGTAAGGCTGGTTGTACCTGACCCCGAGCCTTGCTTAGCAATTCCCTTGTGCGGTTTTAGGCTTAAGCTGGCAATTAACGCTGCTCTCCTTTCAGTGCGTCAGCACGCTTGTCGCGCAGAGAACGTTGCTGGCTTGGAGTGGTCCCAGACCCAGCCTGTGGGGAGCGGAGTGGGGAGAAGGAAACGGAGGAGGGTGGGGGTGAGAGGCCAATCACCTCCGGCATTTATGAAACTTATGCCCTATAAAATACTGCAATTATATTGTTTTCTAAATCCAGTGGGAACCGTTGTTTTTCAAGCAATAAATATCCTCCTGCAGCGTTGGCAGCCGTAATATGGCAGCTCTGACAACCTGAAAGTGAAACTCATTCCAGTAACATGAAACTGATGCTAGTGACTTTCCATCAGCCAAGCTGAGAGAAACAATCAAAAAAAGGTAAATAAATAGGATGTTTAAATTTMTTTTCCCTTTTCCCTTTTAATAACCTCTTTCTGAGGGATAAAGCCCAAGACCTTCACTAGCAATATGTTTTTGATAACATCTTCATAACAGAGCCTTGAAAGATGCAGAAGGAACCACTAATGACTGATAGACCCAAACCAGTAATTTTTGTTAAGATTGATGCTCAATTTTTTTATAGTTCAAACATTTCAAGGCAAGATGATGTAGGCAATCATTCATTCTTTGGACACTGACAATATTTCCTTTTCCCTTCTTTCAGCTGTTTTGGTCTGGGATATACAGGATATTCTACTGATATTCTTGTAGCAGAAATTCAAATGAATAACAAATACATAATAATGAAAAACAACATGCCTAGAATGACAGGATTAAACTGAGGTCCTAATGCAGCAAAGCCTTATTCAACTCTCAGCAGAACAGCCTTAGAGTTAGGTTCTTCTTGGCACAAATGAGAATGAATGTCCAGAGCATTTCACTGTAAGATACTGTACCTAAGCCACATGCACAACTGCACTGTTATAATTAAACCATATGGTATGGAAACATATTTATGGATTGATCTGTAAGCTAGGTTTTCACATTTATGGAGAATTGTCCTTGTGCGAAATATCCCTAGTTAGGTGCAACCTTGGACCTTCAGGTAAATCAGTAGGGTCTATGTGTACAAACAAGCCCATTAACATATGTTAGACCAGATGATAAAAATGCAATACAAATGTAACTGGCTCCCTAAGGCRACTGTGTTGACATGTAGCATTCCTTGGGAAAACCCTTGCAACAGTGCAGAAGACATAGAGAGCGCTGTGATGGAGAGATGTACAGGGCCTCCCTCCTCCTCCATAAATGCTTTTGTCCACTGTTTGTTATACCACCTGATTAATGTATTAAAGACTTCTAATTCTTCTGGTTTGACACAGAATTGTCATTATGCGCCAGTAAAGGACAGCACAGTGGAAACAAGCCACCTGTGAAGGGCAAGAGGGTAACTGGTGTGCCCCAGTGCCCTGTGTTGCAAACCCAGGTGGACCTCACAAGCCCCATTGTTCTTATGGGCTGTGAGATGTATGCACTCACGGCTCTTGGCCATTATCACTGCAGATCCCAGCCTGGGCAAGGCTACCCCACCGAAGACAAGGGTAGACCTAAAGGAATATAGTCTCATATTTTCTAGTTAAAAGGGATGTATTTTGTTCTCCAAACCATTTTTCTCTAGCCTTGAACACCAACCAAGTGCTATTGTTACCTGGGCATTTGTGAAATATATCCGTAGTTCTCACACTAAATCTTAGTTGACAAGCGGTATGTTGAAGTAGCTGATCCCAAATTAAATCTTTGGGTTTTGTTCCTCTGTGTCCTACAATTTAGAAGCCAGAATTGACTTTCAGATGTGCTTAAACGAGAATAAAGTTTGCAGCAAAACCTTCCCTATTGCAAGAACCTTGCATATACATTTGTAATTATTAGTCCATTACCGGAGATGTTAGCAGAGACATAATAAAAAGATTTATTTCATTTTCCTGCTAGCCCATGTGTATGCCTTAATTGCATATCGAAGATACTCTTAGAATTCTGTCTTTCATGTAAATATACTCATTGGCTAGTAAATATTAATGCTGCTCTCTGGCTCCAGCTGTGAGAAGATTTTATTGTTGTGTTAGAGGTTTTGATTAGCCTCCAAAAGGTTTCGCAGCATCTACTCTATTTATCTGAAACATACAGAACCGCTGCAAGCAACGGTTGCTACAAAGAAAATCATGCACTTTCTCTCATTGTTTTTAATTTAGTCTGTGCAAGTGTAATTATTTCTGCCTGTTTAATGCTTCAGAGTCACCCTCTATGAAATTCCAGAGGCAGGGAAGAAGCTGCCTGGTACCTTTTAGTTCCAGTTTTCAGCAGACAGTGCTGAACTAAAAGAAACATATGTCATGTCTTCCCATTATTCTCCCTAATTGTCACGGCAATTTACCCACGAGCTGACGTGATAGCCATGGAGGGAAATGGAGCAAAACCTTTTGCATAACTCCAGGCTCCAGGAAATCACAGAGGCAGATGGAAGGGGGAGCTTGGTGTCTGCTGGGCTGTGCCGTGGGGGCTGTCCTCCATGAGATCAGCTGACGAGGTCGGTGGTCTGTCTTGACCTCCCTTCATCCAGCTGAAGGAACGAAATCCTCCTCAGCTGTCCCTGCCGTATCCCTTACAGCAGGGTATGTTACTGCTGTGGATTTACCCGAGCTGCCGGTGCCGAGCACCTCCCCGGCTGCTGGACTGGTGTCCATCAGACTGGTGTCCACACTATGCAGGGACCCTGGTGCTGTGCCCGTGCCGACGTGGCTCTTGATGGTACAAGGCACATCCCGTGGCTCCCAGTTTTTGCAATGGGAAAGTTGTTTTGAATTCCCACGTCATGAAGAGTGGGAAAACTTGTGTTGCACCTCTCCTGGCTGTGAAGGGGCTTTCTGGGGGAATGAGCAGCCATGGTGTGATGATCATCTCCCTCCCYTCGCCCAAGTCACTACAGCCAAAATAGCTCCAGTCTGTGCTCCTTGTGTGAGCTGCAGTCTGCTTCTTCACAGACCACCTCAGAGGAAAGGGTTTTGCAAGAAGGTATGTCTCTAAGCTGGGGCAAGTCCAGTTAACCTTGCAGTGATGATATGCATTTTGCCCTGTGATTTGACTTTAAAACCTGAATTTAATTTGCCCAGCAGGCATCGACTTCTGAACTGGGAAGCCGGGCACTCTCCTCTGTCAGCACAACATCTGGGATGATCAGCAGGATCTGCTCTGCGGGGAGCTCAAGCCAGGTCAGCCAAGGTACGCTCTTAACCTCCGGCTTCTGCTGAGACTGCTGGTGAGGGCTCGTGTCTGTGAGAAACTCAGATCATCACGCCCTGGCAGATAGGCCACTTGGAGCTAACAACTTTTCTTTACTGGTGACTAGGTCTGGATTTGAGCCAGTTGTCTGGAGCTGAATTGCCAGTCCCCAGTGTCTGGTCTGTTGGATGTTAACGTTCACCCCACAGGCTTTTTGAGAGGGACTTTTCAAAACTTGTTGGCATATTGGTGGGGCTGAGCTCTGTTAGTAAGTTAGTTCTCACGTGGAGGTCACCAACATCTCTAACCTCCATGGCTGCTTTACATAAACCTTAAATATAAAACCACAGTAGCTTTGCATGCTGAAGATTAAGTCTTGTTTGTATTATGCAGAAATTACCACGTTTTCAGCTGATCTTTTAAGTGGTTCCTAATAAAATTATTAAGCAACTGGAAAATCTTCAATAACATTTTTAAATACAGTCCAGCTTCAGAGTAATAAACTCAGCTTTTAACAACCCTCATTTATAACAATTCCAACAGCAAGAACTAATTTTCCCTTTGGTAATGAGGCCTATTAGAAGGATTGTTCACACAGAGCTGACCTGGATTCAACAGTCATATGGTTTTTCTGCTGTTTTGAAGGCACACTGTGTTTAGCGTGTAAACACACAGCTTTCCCTCTTGTCCTTGCCTCTACTTGTCTCTTTAAAAATTGTTTGAAGGTTGCTAAATGGAAAGCACAGAAATAAAACACAGTGATGTTCTATGCAAATAGCAGGTTTCTTCGTTATTCTGATGCAGCTAATTGCTGAACCCCGCTACAATGTGTACTTTCATAACGGGAACATTTATCAGGTTCCCACTGGGGTTTGTTATGGTGAGAATACACCACTTCAGCTTTTAATATGGGCAAAGGACACAATTATTTTAATATGTTGACTGCATTTATCATTCCACATGCCTGCTGGCTGTAGGTTGCAGAGCTGGAAGATGCTGTCTCCTGAAAGCTGTGGTGAAACTGATTGCTTCCCATGCAGCAAGGTGGGTGAGCAGTTCCCACYGAGCCTTGTGTGCCAGAACTGGTGGTGTCCCCTCCTCGCTGGGCCCCATACAGGGCCAGGGCAGCGGATTAGCGCAGGCTCTCTGCCTGTGACCTGCTCGTGGCTCATGGGGGCTGCAGGACCAGATTGGTGCTCCTGGTCCAGGGTTGCATCTCCCTGACTCCAGGCAGCTCTGCACACGTGTCCTTCACCCAGTGCCCAGCATCTGGCAGGGATGAGCTCTGCCCCTACCTACTTTCTGCCGGCAAGGACATCTCAGCCAGGAGAAGCTAGGTTTGGGCCTATTGCCCTCTTGTGGCTGCCCAAAAGAGGCTACAACACTCACTGGCTGACATTTGCAGAAGTGGTACCTGCTCATTCAGGCTGACATAACTTTCCTATAACTTAAAAACACAGTGCTGGTCCCCTAGGTGCAACTGCGTAAGGTAAGGTGGAGCACCAGTCAGGAGATGGTGACATTTCTGAAAGGGACATGGGGGTGCCATTGCTGTGATAACAGGAGACCAAGCACAGGGACATCTCAGGCAAAGCCTTCCTCCCCTCCTCCCCTCACCCTCGTGGTTGCCTTGTGCCTATTTTTCAGCTGCATGGGAATGGGAAAAATGATTTGGAAGAGTGCCCCAGGGCTCTCACATCCAAATGTGACCATCAAAAATGCCCTGATAGCCATGGCAAGAAACCCTTTCCTTACTGTCTGACCTGGACCCCATGCGTTAACAATAAGGCATATAGGGGTGGTGCTCCTGTCCTTGTAGAACATGATGTGCACAAGGTGGGGGCATCATCGTGGAAGGGTTTCACCAAAAAGGGTTAGAATCAAAAGAAAGAGAACTAGGAGGAAAGGTAGCAGAAAAAAAAATGACTGCTGTAACTGTGCCAAAGCCTTAACACCTTTCCATCCATGCATGTGGATGTCCTGGGTTCAACCACAGCTGAGCTGCTTTCTCTCTGCTGCTTCTCCCGTCAGGCTGGCAGCGTGCGAGGCAGCCCGCACACCTTGCTGGTCATTCTGCAGGTGTTTACACCTACAAATAGCTTGAACATTTACTCAGAGATTCCTAAAAGGACCAGCAATAAAAATCAAAGCAGGCTTGCACGCAAGTTAAATCTTCTGATAAGGAGAGGTAATGTTATTTGGTTTTGGCCAAACAGGGTGTCCTGGTTTCGGCCGGGATAGAGTTAAGTTTCTTCCTAGTGCTATGTTTTGGATTTAGTATAAGAAGAATGTTGATAACACACTGATGTTTTGAGTTGTTGCTAGGTAATCTGCTACTCAAGGTCTCTTCAGCTTCCCATGCTCTGTGAGGCGCACAAGAGGCTGGGAGGGCACATAGCCGGGACAGCCAGCCCAACTGGCCAACGGGGTATTCCATACCATGTGACGTCATATGAATGGGGGGAATCCAGGAAGTTTTGCTGGCCGTTTTCTCAGCGGGTGGTGAGCAATTGCATTGTGCATCACTCATTTTGTATATTGTATCGTTATTATATTATTATAATTGTTATTATTATTATTCTTTCCTTTTCCATTCTATTAAACTGTCTTTATCTCAATCCGTGAATTCCTTTTTTTTATTCTCTCCCCGCCCCACTGGCGGGGGGAGTGAGCGAGCAGCTGTGTGGCGTCTGGCTACCTGTCGGGTTAAACCACTACACAGGGCAATAAAAGCCAAGACGTTTAATGAAAYTCTACCTGCTGTATATTGGCCTTGACACAGTATTTTTAGTCAACATAGCCTGCATTTAATGGAAAGTCTTGGCAAACAGTCAGAGCCAGCACTATAATATTCGTAAAATAGCTGTTGCTTTCAGTGTGATTTTCCCCAGTGAAAGTCATGCAAGAATAAAAAAGGAATATTCAGTAACAGTGTAATTGTGTCATATAAAGGCCACCCCTGGGAAGCCATCTGAAGTTCTAATGTTTTAAAATGAATACTGAATTCACTCATCTTTGATAAAGCATGTGGTTCCTTCTTCTGCTCCCAGGCGCAGATGTGTGCGCACATGGAAGGACTGCCGAAGAAGAGCGGAACAAACACCATTTGCAATTCAAGTGCCTTTAGACCCCAGATGAGACTGTCTCGTAACCGCTTGCCTGCTATTCTGTAGCCTTGATTAGGGATGAAAATTATCCCTCCAGTCCCGACGTTTGCCAGTGACTACTGAAGACCTGACTCTAATCTCTCACTAATGCAAACGACAGCCCTCCTCAAGGCAGCGGAGGCACAGATTGACATCAAACCAGTGAAATGACACCAAATCAGGCTGGATTGGAAAAGGGGCTGCTGGAGCGGGCCGCCACATACTCCCAGTCTCGCTTGCTAAAATAAGGCATTCAAATATCGGGTTTTGCTTCTAAAATCATCACCACAGGGGGTCAAGAAAAACTCTTACCTCCAGGACCAGCCACAGTTGTCTTTATCCATACGTGAAACCTGGGCTGCTAGCAGGGACAGACATGATGCATGGGAGTTGCTAGGTTGAGCTTTGCATGCGGCAGACTTTCAGGTAGGTTTGCTTCTTCTGCAGGACAAAGCTCCCAAGCTTGTCCCTGGGCTGGGCTCCCCTCGCGGGCCCTGAGTGTCAGCAGCATCCCAGACCCACCTCATGCTTTCTGGGCTCTTTGTCCTCTTCTTTTCAACTTGGCACTCGATCATAAACAGGAGCAGGTAGTACAGGACATGCAATATATTTAGTTTTTGTAGAAATTAGCTATTTTTCATCAATAGCCCTACCATCCTCTTGCTGTGTTTCCAGTCACTGCTGTTCCCTTGGACCTCCAGACATTGGCCCAATCTCTGCTTGGGTCTGGTCTCCAGCTGTGCCTGGTCCCATACAGCATCTCAATTTTTAACTCTTTTGACCCCAACACTCCTTTTCTGAAGCCACAGGACCAGTTAAACTCTCTGAATCACACCTTACAACATTTATTTTCGTTCATTAGCAGGAGACAGATGTTGAAGCTGTTATTTTTTACTGACCATTGGTCATTCAGATYGTCCACTGCTGTTGTTGTACATAACTCTAAGTAATGGCAGATCACAACTGGTGTTAATTTGCCCTTGTGATCCAAGGCGTGAGCTCGTGCTCGCTGCTTACCCCCAGCAACCATATGGATGCGTGCTTGCAGGAAAATGACACCTCACATSTTCAAGGCTGGTGCTCCAATAGCCTCAAACTAGTGTGTGATGCTCTCTGTTGGACACCAGGGACAGCTGCATGTAAAGAGGGCTGTTATAAAAACAAGTTGCATTGCGTTGTCTGTTCCCAGCTGCTTTCTTTAACAGGATCTTGGATATTTCTGTGCTGTTGCATCTCAGACATAAACAGTATTGCCAAAGGATTGCCAGGATCAGAAGAGGCAAGTTGCCATCTCCTGAAGTGTCCCTTGTCACGGGCCAGGAGTTTTCCTTTCTTCATCTGGAAGCTTCAAATGCAGCAGGAAAAGGTTGAGCTTGTTGCCTTTCTCAAAGGCAGACATTTTCTTTTCGCCATCCAAAGCAAAAACTGTAAATGTTTTAACATGACTTTAAGAAAAACACAGAGCTGAATTGCTGAAGTTAAAAATGACCAAAAGTAGCCAGGCATTTCTTTTCAGGGGAAAGTTCTGTAATATTGAACTTATAAAAGGAGAGAAGCTGCTGTATGCCAGGCAGGCCAGGGCTTCCCCAAGCACGCCTGGAGCATCAGATGATGTGGAAAACTGGTGTTTTCCGCAGCAGTGGCTAGCGCCTGTGTGTGATTTAGTAGCATCATTTTGAATATGAGCTCTGCGTGACACACACAGCACTTAATGAGGATTCATGGGCCACCATGGACCAAAAGATCACTGACGAGGAATCCAAAGTTGGCCATTAATGTTTTATAATCCCTGCTTTTAGCATAGTGGCTGTGTCTTCTTTGGATTTGTACAGCCCCTAACACAACGGGGTCTTGTTCCTCTCTGTCACACTTCTCCTTGTTCCTGACTGGTACTTTTTCAATACTACCCCTAAATAACCCCGGGAAATGTAAACATCTAAGAAAAAAGTGACCTTTCTTGTGGTTTCCATCTGTGCATGGAGACTTTCAGCAGTGCCTGGTGGCCTCCTTGGGTGAAGTTTGATGGGAGTTCTCCTGCTGGCTTCTCAAGAGGCAAAGGAAGGCTGTTCGGTCAGACCCAAAGTCTGTCCTTTCCACGTTGGACGGGAACTGAGGGGTCACCTTTTGACAAACAGGAGGACCTGTCCTCCCTGGCAGATTCCACCAGGCCCTGGCTCTGCCACTGGCCTCGTATGTACACAGGGAGGGGAGAGGGTGCTTGGCCACCCCCAACTCTTGTACCTTCTTCATGCTCCTCATGTGTTGGAAACAGCAAAGGCATCTCCCTCTTTCTCATCTCCAGACATGTTTTTCTGGTTCATCGTCCGAGGAGCAGATTCGCGAGGTGTACAGGGAGTGACTCCAGGCTTGTGCTTGGATGAGTGTGATGTCAGAAACGGATTTTGCAGCCTCAATGACCCTGGTAGCCCAACAAACCTCCTGGTAGCCCAAGTTGGTACTAATCCACACCAAATGCTGTGTGTAAGGCACAGATACATTTTAGGGTGCACTTGGAGCTCCGAGCCAGCAAAGCTCTCCATGTTGCACATGTTGCATGCTCATCCTTCTCCTGGTCCTGCTGCAGAGCCAGCCTGTGCCCCTGTGGCTCCATCCCAAAGAAGGCAAGAAGTGTGCCTGAAAGGGGCACAGCCCTTCCCGGGGGAGATCCCAGCGTGCTTTCCTTCTTCCACCCTGCCTGGTTGTCACTGGGGGATCACTGCCTTGGTCTGTGTTGGCAGCACTCTGATTTTGCGTTGTAAGAGGGCTGGGGGTTTAAGAGGGAAGGTTAACCTAAGCTATAAATGCACTTTGGCTGGGTCGCTTTAGAATATTAATGTGAGTGTTAAGGTCAGAATATTAATATTGTCAGCATGCAAGTGTGCTGCTTGTAATTCATGATGAATACACTGAAATGCAGCACTGTTTCAGAGCCATTTTCTATTGCAAATATTCCATTTTCTGGCCACATTACTTCCACATGGAGTGGGCAGCTTTCCTGACCAGGCATGTGCACTGTCCTTCCCTGCCCATGAAGGGCACATGAGCGCTGAAAATCCCTGAGTTGTTTGCATTTCATAGCCCCAATAAGCTTTCAAATCAAATAACAACTCCTTTTTTTTTTTTTTTTTTTTAAGAAAAAGTGTTTTGCTTAATGTGGGCATGAATAATACCTTTTTCACAGTCATATTTGCTTCTGCTGTTTAATTTCTCTGAGATGACTAATTGTTTTAAGAGCTGCATTCCCAGAGCAAAACAAACAAACAAACAAACAAACAGCCCCCCCAGTGTTTCACTCCCCAAAGCTTAAACCAGCCCAAATAAGGACTAAATATATTTTGCCCTCTGTAACTGTAAGTTTTCTCTTCCATCAGACTTTGTGCTTGAAACAGATATGGTTTTCTTTGCATAAGCAATTACGGAGCTATCTCTTTTTGGACAGATCAGAATTAACCATCTTCCTAAGCCAAGATCAGAGACATAGGTAKCGAGGCTGAATGCAAGTTCAGCAAGGGAGAAATTTCAGTTCAAGGAGCTGTTTATGAATTCAGACTTTCTTTACTAAATTAGAAAGAATAATTCTCTTGGGATCCAGCAGACTTCAGGGAAAATGTGTTCAAGTCATTTTCTCTCTCTACAAGTTTCCTTTCCCTTTGGTATTACTATAAGGCAAAGCAGGCTAACAAAAACATTTTGTTTTATAAGGCTGTATAAGCTGTTCCATAGGTGTCTGCTTTGGTAGCAGGATGTGTATTCATTATTTATGATGCAAAAGGCTGTCTCCCTGAAGGATTTCTCTGTAGTCCGTAAAACCTAGCATTTCCTTGCTTGTGGTGTTGGCCCAGCTTCCTAAATTCGTTTTCTGATCTCTGCTGTGTTTTCCAGACACTGCAGCTCAGAGAGATGCTATTGCAACGTGATCGGTCTGCAGCAGGTACGGGGGTCCTGGGGGGACGGCAGGTGATGGAGCAGGGCATCGTCCCAGAGCAGGCAGCGGAGCCACCTGCCTGCCCAGCATAACCCTCGCACAGCAATAACCCACCGGCATCACGGTGGGAGTGTTGATGCATGGACAGGAGGAGGTCCCACTCAAGGTTTTTTGGCTCTGGCATGTTCCTGCCTGAGAAGTGATGTCAGGGCAACATGGAAAACCTGTGGCAGTGCATTCAAGCTGGGTGGGGTTTACCTCACGTAACTCACTTTTGCCACCCAAAAAGGGGCTATGCGGTTGGAGGGAGGCAGGTAGCTACAGAGGAGGATCCAACCACCAGGCTCAGGCCCCTCACCCCTGTCACCACCGTGTTGAAGTACCTAACCATCTGCTGTTTGCAGAGGGGCCAGAGACAATGAGACACTTGAATTTTAGACAGCCAGACTTAGGGGAAATGAATCCTGCCATGGCGATGAAACTACTTTCATGTCAACCATGCTTCTATTTTGGAATAAACCCTTCAGATTTCTGGGACTTTTATGCACTAGGAAGCAACAGGATTAAGGGGATTGTGGTCCAGTTAAATAATCCGCATCATTCTCTTTGTTTTATCCCATTTCCCTCTGTTTTTTTTTTGCGAGTCAGTGACAGCCACTTCCCAAGTGCTTTCAGTGAGGAAGTACACTGATGCTGAACATCATCAGCCTGCTGCAAGCACATTGATATTCACACAGCGACTTCAGAGCCACACTCCTGAGGAGGGTGAGACTAAGCCAAGCAGACACTTCTCCCAGACTTGTTTCTGCAGCAGACCATCTAGGGACCAGTTTTGGGTTCTGACATGTGAGACCCAATGCTGCTGCTTTACTGCCATGTGTGTTGGCAGCTAAAAAAAAATAAAAATGCAGAAGGCACCGTTGTGAAAAGCTTTGGTTTGTGCAGT
Source organism: Oceanodroma leucorhoa (assembly GCA_030449065.1). Lineage (NCBI taxonomy): Eukaryota > Metazoa > Chordata > Aves > Procellariiformes > Oceanodroma > Oceanodroma leucorhoa. The sequence goes on from JASVER010000001.1 coordinate 9,825,341, forward strand.
TGGTTTGTACTCTCTTACTGGGGGGTACCTGGGTGCCCCTTCTTTGTGCCCCCTGGGAATTTGGACTTTCTCAAAAAGTATTTCACAATGGTGCTGCAAGGTGATCTGCATGATTGTTGGGATGAATTAACTAATGTGAATATTACTGAAAAAAATCACAGGCAGTAGGATATCAGCTACTTTCTGAAATGGGCGATGGGACTTCTGTATTCATGGACTTCTGTGCTTTCCCATTGCTCTGTTCATTTTGAGGAACCCGGTTACTCTTCTAGTTAATTAAGCTTTTTAGTGACCATTTGGAGAAGGAATACGGATCTCTTTCACCATACTCTGAGTAGCTGGAGAATGACCAGAAGAAGGAAAGGTGGATGGAGGCTGATGAGGGTTGTCAGCCTAACACAGCAGCTTCCTGCGTGTCTTACAAACTAAAGGCAAGGAGTGAGGGTCCTTTGCCAAAGCATGGAGAAGGCATATGGTGAAAAAAATGTCTCCAGGAAACAGTTCCAGATCTAAGAGCACCGTGTCCCTCGTCAGAAGCCATATGTCAGCTAGGTGCTCGGCTGGTTTTATGTTAGACATGAATCATCATAACTTCCCATAAACTAGTGTATAACTGCAATAGCATGAAGCTCACTTCATATTTTGTGGGAGATTGTGGTAGGTTTAATTAATCATCCTTAACTGTTTGATGAGCAGAACTGTGAGGACAACATCAGTTATTTTTTGGTATGTAGAACTAAATACGCAAAGTTAAAAGATGTGAGAAGTAAAAATATTGGACAAACCCAGAGCTGGGAAAGCTAAAAAAGCTGTTTAAGGTGGTGTAGGGAAGTTTGTCCTTGCACAGAAAGCCTGCAGTGCTTGTCTTCTTCAAGATCTCTCTCAGTGCTGGGGATGGGAGTGGCTCTACACTTGCCTCATGTATGCTGTTGGCTGAGTTAACGTGGTTTCCTTTTTTTTTGGGGGGGTGGGGTTTATTCTCCAATGGTATGCACAGTCTATAAGAACCCTTGCTTTTGATTTTCATTATGAAGAATATGTCCAAAGCTTCAGCAGTACCAGAGGCAGGGAGGATCACTTGTAGGTCATAGGATGGTCATGAGAAAGCTGTGATAACCTCCTTACAACCCAACCAGAACATCTTACTGCTTCAGTGGCTTGGCCCTGCAAATGTGAACTTTGGCTTTCCCTTTCCAAGAGACCCACTTGTACCCTGGCTAGGATTCAGAGAAATCCTGAAAATTCCTACATGTAAAAAATCTGGCTGTCTCCAGAGGAGAGTCTCTTGGTTTTCACCAGGGAAGTAAGCAAGAAGACAAGAGTTCCCAGGGCTTCTCAGACAGAAGCCATGGCGAGGGGCTGGCTCTGCTCTAGCTGTGGCAGAGGGAGCATACAAGGCAGCCAGAATCCCCTCCAGAACAGCACGGCACACTGAAAATCAGACTGTATGATGCCTCTCGCTGGCAAAGCCCTGTGTGAAAGCAGAAGGAGACCGCTGCAGGTGCAGCAACTGTTTGTCAAGGATATTCATCCGTTTCCAGCGTGCATGGGGATGCACTATCCCTATATCTCAATAAAGTTGTTTGCAGATTAAAGAACTGTAAAATGGCAGGTGACTTTTCATAAAAAATGATGAACAAGTACAAGTCTATCATGGTAGACCACATATCAGCCTGCAACAGATACTCAGAGTAGGCAAGCCTTAGGTCAAAGATATTGAGTAGAGAAGTGCCACAACTAACCAAGCACGAGTGATAACAGAAGCCGAAGTTTTCACATATGGAAATCTCCAGAAATATTAAATGGGGAGCCTGAAAAAATCCATAGGAAATTTTACAGATTTATGAATATTATTATCCATGAACTTTAATTACACTGACATTTAAAATGAACAGAAATGGCACTTTAATTGCACTGTAGCCACACTTTTATTGCATACATTTAAATACATTAGAAAGTAGTTAGAGCTGTACTGTACTGTAAGGGACCAGTTCAGGCAGTTAGACATAAAAATGTGGAAAAAAAGGAGATTTCAGAGCTGCACCTTGGCTAGAGAAAACTGGCTCAATAGTTCTTTCTCAGTATCAGAGAGGAGCAAAAAGAAATCTTTTCCCAGCCTTATGAAATTCTCCAAGGTGTTCCAGGGCACTGGATCCTGAAGTCTGCTTGGATGAAACTGTTTGCAGGCTTTAGATAGATGGCCTTCTCTGTGATGCTATCTTCAAAATAGACAGATTTTTTTCAAGTGCAACCTTGCATAACCCTGCATAATCATGGCCCTCGGTATAGGAAGGGTCTCACACCAGCCTCTGAAGTATCTAAGACAGCCATCCTTGGAGCTAATGGGCTGGATGAGGTGGGTGGCAGTTCATATCCAGTGAGGGTCTGACAATAGGGTTGCCTATCTGTGAGGCTATGGTAGAAACCAGACTCCTGCTAAGCTTTCATTTTTTGGTCAAGAATGCTGCCATATGTGGTCTGACATTGCACCTCTTCCCTGCAATCTTTCYTCCTGTTTGTGGAAAGTTGTTAGCAAGGAATTAAAAAGAGAGTTCTGCTCTTTGACAAACCCTTAGAAGATGTGTTCTGTTAGTGGTTTTTCCTGCTGCTCCAGCAGCAGAACAAATAAAGCTTGTGTTAAAGCTTCAGCAATAGGGTCGCCCCGAATCTTCTTGCATCAGGCACTGAAGAACTTCATTCAGCTCTTCAGTTTTTACCTGTCTCTGGGCAAATGACTCCACCGCAGTGGTCTCTACTCAACTGTGCAATATTAATGATTGCAGAACAGAGCTCTCAGCCTCAGCTCTGCAGCTGTAAAGCCATAYTAGTCCTTAATTCATAAGCATTATTTGTGATCAGATATACTGGCAAGCTGGTCTACATAACAAGACTTCCTTGTTTAAAACTTTCAGAAATGGAAACCACTGGTTTGTGCAGTTTCTGCACTATAGGCTAAGACTTTGAAAGTTTGAAATGGATTACTGCACACTCCTCTGGGGACCGCAGCATTTTGTTCCTTGTCCCACACACCCGTCTGGTGCCTTGAATACACAAATCTGAATTCTGCCCTCGTGTTTGACAGCAGCACAAACGTCTCGACTCCTTTCATTGAGTAAGCAATCATGCTGACATTGCAGATCTTAGGCGCTGATATGCGTATGATATCATATGATATCTTGCAGGTGGGAAAGTATCTGAAAGAAGTGCATTGCTGGCCTCTTAAAAAAATGAATTGTCAKTTTAATTTTAACTCAGGAAATATTTATGTAGGAGACATTCTGACTCTCAAAAGATCCCTACCTTAAATGTTTTTTCTGCTTCATGATTCACTGCTTACTTATACAAGGGTTGTTGTTATGCCCTGCTGCTGTTTTGCTTCAAGATCCCTTTTCAGTGGGTTAAGTCTGAGTGTCACAATTTCCAAAACACCCTTCCTCATCCCACAGGTGTGACCTGCATTCTTCATTTCCAAAKATGTTTGTGATTTGCATTTTGGCATATTAAAATTCATGCCTCTCAGATGAATCCARTTTACAAAATGATCTAGAATCTCTGTATAGTTGACTTGTCATTACTTAGTATGTCACTGTTTGTACCACCTGTAAATGTCACTGGTCATGGCTTTAGATTTTCTTCTAGATTAAAATACTAACTACTATTCTGTGCTATAAAGAGATGCTATAATGATGTCATAACTCTGTTCTGTGTTCTCACTGATGACTTGGATGATGGACTAGAATACGCATGCTTGTGTAGCTGATATGAACCTGTGAGGGACTGCTAACATGCTGAAAGAAAGGACTGGAAATTCAAAACAGTCTTCCCAAATGGGAGGCATGGTCTGCAAATAAAGAGAGTCACTTTCAAGAAGGAAAACTGCAAGGTAGCACACTTGGGTAGAAATACCCATCTACAGAAATATCTAATGGCAAATACTTGGTTTTCAGCAAATCTGCAGAAAAGACTGGAGTTTTGAATGGATTGCAGGTTCAACATGGGCCAACTCTGTCTATATGATGAAAAAAAAAAGAGGTAGATGTTACAGTGGGGAATATAGACAACTGTTTATCCTGCAGCATAAATGAAATATTCCTCCTGCTCTGATCAGCACTGGAAGGGCCTCTGCTGCAGCTCTAAGCTTGGTTTTGGATGCTGCACTTCAAAGAAAATGTGAATCAGCTGGAGGGAATGCAGAGGAGAACACCACCACTRACAGATCTCAAAAATATAGGCTCCACAGAGGGACTAAACTAAGTGGGTCAGCAGAGTGTAAAGAATGAARGACTGAAAACAGCCTTCACATTTGTTAAAAGTATCTCTAAAGAGAAAGAGAAGAACCTCTTTGCCGCATCCGAAGGACGAGAAGTACACAGCTTAAATTGCACCTACTGGAGGTTTTTAAATACAGGTTGAACAAGCACTTGTGAGGCTGGTAAATGTATCGTTGACTCTTCCTTGGGACGAGGGTGATTTGGATGACCTCTCAAGTTCCTTCTGGTCCTCTTTTGCTCTAGTGCAACTATTGACATACAGTTCTATTGTTGATCTATTTTGCTATATTTGCTATAAAACGGAGTTTTGGAATCACAGACAAGCTTTGCTAAATGCCTCTAAAATTGCCATTGGATTCTGGCTTTATATTTACTATTGATTTTCAAATCCATCCAACATTTAATGTGTGCTACACTGACTTACATATGTGTTGACTCTACACCGAATGCCATGGCTGGGTGAAAATACAGCAAGTTCCTTTGGCTTTGACATCAGTGTCTTGGAGCACTGCCAGCGGACTTTAGATTTATACATTTCATTTTTCTCATGCTCTAGCATTGACTCTAAGCTTCTGTTGAGCAAGGTGCTAATGTATGCCTGTACCTCTAAACACCTTGTGTAAAACCAGTACTTCCTGAACTACTTTGTATGAGGTCTTTTTTTAAATTTTTTTTGAGTTGGCTTAATTCAGTGTATTTTCAGGGCAAGCTCCCTGATATGTGGATTTCACGGGACAGAGGCCAAGTTTGCTTCTCTTTGGCACCTGTGAGTGTGCTTCTTTCTCAAAGTAACAATTGCATCTGACTTGTTCCTGCTATGTTATTCTGGGGCTTATGAAATCCTGAGTACAGATTTCCATAACTGGAGGCAGCTGGGCACAGGGAGATGCAGAAAGTGAGATACCCCAGCTGAAGAAAACACCCAGAGAGTTTCTGACCTGAGATGGCTTCTTGGACTTTCTAGAGCAGCTGGTTCCCAAGGGACTCATTTGCTCTGCAAACACCTGGCTCAGGAAGCACTGCACCTGTATTGCTTTGGCCCCGTGCACAGGGTGCTGATGCCCATCAAACATGACCTGGTGTCTCTGTTCCTACGACATAGTTTGCCCACACCCAAGCTGGACTGTGGCCTGGAGTTTGCTCCCATACTGTCTGTGCTTGACCAGCCATTGTTGTTCCTGAAGTGCAATAACATGAAGCATCAGGTGGGATGGGAGCGTTTTGGGGGCCGCTGGATCAGTTTCGTACTTATTTGCTCCCCTGCCATGTTTGCCAGCTCCTCAGGAGTGAGTTGTTTCAGGCGTGCCTGTTAAATTGGCAGTGACTGACACTTATTGCCGGCACCCAGGGATTCCCTGTCATTCGAGAACTACTGGGACCTGTCTAAAAATCGTACTTTTCACATGCACCTTCCCATCCAATCCTTCCTTCGGCTGGTATTGTCTAATGTGATCAAAGCCTTTACCCATCACATACTCCCTCTACACTTTGTCACTGGTGGGGTCTGATGAATCACCCTCGTTATTATTCTGAGCCTGCAGGTCACTCAGACACAACACAGTGCCAGCACAATGGTGACAACTGAATTATAACAACTTCTCGGCTTCCTTTGCAGCACAGATACAATATTTATGGCACTATTAATGCACAGTGCTGTCAGGATTTTTAAAACAAGAGTAACTCACCTGTCCCTGTCACACATGCATGTCCTCCGTGTTTCAGAAGTGTCAGGAGAATCCTTATCAATTTTTCTCTCTTAATAGTCTTCTGCCATGAAGCCCAAGTCAAAAATGGCAGGCTCCAGCACAGGAAAGCCTGATGGATCTTTCTGTGGAGACAGCCAGGACAAAACTTCCAGCTGTGCTGCTTAAGCAAGTGACTTAGCCTTCAGGCCACGGGGATGTATAAGCACTTTTTTTCCTTTATCTCCCRATTTTAAGCAGAATTTAAGCTCCTAAATATCTTCATGGATTTGTCCCATAACCTTACAGGGCACCTGATACTTGACAAAACCAATACGTGATGCAAAACTCACTCTGCTGAATCAGAGGGATCAGATGATGTTGAGAGCTTTATGCCAGGTTGGAAGTCAGCTGTCTTCCCAGGGCCAGTCATGGAGCTGGCATCAACACTGCAGTTGTGTGCTCTGGCTACATTAGCAGAAATATGACTGGTTGCCCTTGACCGTGAGTGATCTGGAGCATATTTGTACTGCCAAGGGGTGGGAAAACACACACATTTGGCATGAATGAATATAGCACCTCAACTTTAAGCTCCCACCACTTTTTAAATAGGACATAGACCTTGCTAGCAAATAAAACTCTTTACAGTTTCAAATGTATGTGCAAGTTTCTCCTAAGGCCAGTGAAGATAAGCCAGCAAAAAGATTTTCTTTTGCTAATGTCGCTTAAACTGCTTCAGAGGGCATGATAACTTCTAGTAGTGAAAGCATCCCATGTGGGACATACTAAATGCACCAGAGYCAAGTCCCTTTGGGTCCCCCTGTAGTTAGATGAGATCTGGTTGATGTAGCTGATGGAGTCTCCACTGTGACTCACCTCACCCTAAACTAAAAACTAAAACAGAGCACAGGATTTAGAGTTTAGAAGAGCCTGCTCTCCAGCARCTAGGAAGGAACCAAACTCACATGGTTACATCTACACTGCTGCTATTGAAGTTAGGTGAGATGCACCTTTGCTTCTCCTTAGCCCTGGACTCATCTAGCAAATACTGCTGATGATTGAAGAGGTTATTTCTTAAATTTGTTTGCTGCTCTTCTCCTGGCATGACAGTCCCACAGCAGAGCCGGCTTACAGACACAAGAGCACTCCAGTCAGGCCAAATCATTGCCATGGCAGTGGGACTATTATTCTAGGCTACTTCTTGCAGTTCACTTAGCTACAATCACACCTGATTTTAAACAGAGCCAGCTGATTTTGCCTGGAGCTGATGAGGGACCATGGTCATTAACTGTTCTGCAGTAACTCAGCAGGACCCCACACTCCACCTGGCTGTGGTGGTAAGGACTTGTACCTACAGCCAAAGGTTCTCGCAGTAACTTTGGGAAAAAAATACACTTGAACATTTCCTGCTGTCATTGCTTTTCCAGCAGAAGTTTTGGTGACCAGTGACCTGCCTGTGGACTTGTAAGTCATTTAGTTACTTCTGGATTGCTCTTCTTTAGCCTTCTCTTGTGGGTTCATATACAACTCTAGGAAAGAGCCAGGAGAAAGCTGCAGAGGAAGGGGAGCCAATGTACAACTGGCCTTCCTCATAATTTGTCACAAGAACTTGCTTTTATTTTTCTGCTTGAAAAGCTAGTTATTAAATTTCTGTCATGTCTTTGCACTGACCTAGACAACAACTAACCTCTATTATAGTCACTAAACAAATCTGGTCTGAAAGAGACCCACGTGCCAGTGGTGATGGACATTTCATGGCACAGCCTTTCACTACCCTCCCCAGTGCATCTCTTTTAAAATGACAAACCTGCATTTAGGAAAAGGAAATTTACTGTGGCTTTTCTGTGCAGATGGTGATAAGCGTGAGTTAGCATTTGTAAGCTTATAAGCACATATGGTTTTGTACATATCAATTAAGGCAGTTGGCTAATCACTCTAATATCATTACTGATTCATCTGTATTCCTTCAAATAGGCAGTTATCCTCAGCGTGCTGGTTTTTATACGTATGGACTGGATTGTGCAATTCTCCCTGTCACCATTTGTAGTCAATAACATTTCCTTGGCATCAAAGGGATTAAAAGGGTACATTTCAGAACTGTGTGGGCAAGTCGTTTGGCCCATCCCTTATGTATAAGGCATGCACATAAAATATTTGTGCGTGTGTGGTTTCTTTTTAAAGGCTCTGCTAGTCATGCCGTGGGCTGAGTGACAACAGCACTATGTCTGTGCACATGGGACATACATGCAGACTCATGCATGCACTCATCCTGCTGTTTGAGAGCCTGCTGTGCGCGGTCAAGCATCTTGACCCTAACCAGCCTCACCTCACAGCCCTGACTGGGCTCACCACTGTACCTCCACCACAGCAGTCCTGGCAAAGCTAATCACTTCACCCCAACCTCTCTCTCCCCCATGCAGATACAATAAACCCCCAAACAAGAGCCCAAATACCCACCACGACCTCTCTGGCTCTCTGTGGCTTACCTCCAAGCCCACTGCTCCTGCTTGCTTGGCCGCAGTCTCAACATGACATGCCTCACTTGCCTCCCTGCCCGTGCACAGCTCTGGGCTTGCACCACTCCTCATGCCCTTTCAGTTCCCGCTGCTGTCTGGATCAAGCTTCTCCTGTGTCCAGACAGCAGTCCTGAGACCTACATAGTCCAAAGACAGCCCCGAGAGCTGGCAAGTGAGGCATGATTTGGTTACCCCATGATCGTAGATTTTAGCTGTGCCTTCCCCTGGAGGGCAACTGCTCTTCAAACCCCCTGTATACTCTTTGAATATGGGTAGATTTACCAGCACTCCCGGGATGGATGTACAGTTAGCTCTTTTCACTACTGGGGAAGTTGAGCTCAAAAGATTGGGGCTGAAGTTTTCATATGTTGGGCAAATAATTGCAAATGGCAGCTATGTGCTTAAATCCATTTGATTGTCAATGCCAGTTAACAACTATGAGCCTTTGAAAACCATCAGCTCCTTGAGATAGATATCCTGATATGTTCCAAGGTATCTGAGTCTCTGTTTGGGCTTTGGGAGGCATTCTGGATCCAAAACACTATGTGAGCTGTAGCTGTTGGGAGGCTTTAGGAACTGGATTGCTTTTTCAGCGCTGTGATGAAATGACTGGGTCACCCCCTGGCACAGGAAACCTGCAGGACCTGGGAGCTGCGTGACCTGCAAGGCCACCCATTGACCAGAAAATGTCCATCCCATCTGCCCTGATCTACCCCACAGCATTCTCAGGGCTCATCTATCCCCGCGCCCAAAAAAATGGTGCATGCAGGCTGGAAAATGACCACTCTTGTTGAAGATCTTAAAATGGAGACATGGGGATTGTTCCAAGTTTTACCTTCAGGCTACAGATAATATTCCCACTACATAAATACTCTTTGTTCTTTTTTCTTCCTTTCACTTTTCAAAACTTCATCCCCACTTTTATTTAGTCTACAGGTGAATGATTTATAATCTCCCCAGGGGAGTGGTGAATTCCCCAACATTGGACACTTCTAAGATTCGGTTGGACCGTTGGACCAGGGTGCTGGGCCGTCTTGTCTAGACCGTGCTTTTGCCAAGAAAGGTTGGACCAGATGATCCTTGAGATCCCTTCCAACCCAGTATTCTATGATTCTGTGATGCCACTCCAGAGCCAGCAACAGGTGCATTTTGGAGAACATTAGATTTTTTGGGGGGGCGTCTTTACCTCTGTCTTCAATTTGTTTTTAAACCTCAACAGTACCTTTAGTCCAGGGTTTTTTTAAAGAAACTCTTTCTCTTCAGAAAATTATTTCTGGTTTTGATGCTGAACAGCTCTCATTATCTGGGCAAAAAACTTAAGTTCTGGGAAGAAAGAAAACTAAAAAGGACATAAAATTCGTGAGTGGTTCACTCTCCCAGCTGTGGTCCAAAAGAAAATTTTTGTGTTAGTTCCTCACAGGAGTTTATTTATAGACTTTTGCTAGCCACAGTGTTAAAGCTGCGATGAAGAGGTTGCAGGATGGTATTTTTAGCACCTTACCTAGAACCTGGCCATGTGATTTCCCCATAATCCTCTAACAACTGCATAATGGAAACTGCATTTTAGCTATAGCAAATGAGGATGAAACTGATAGGCCTGCAAATGCCCAGCACGGAGCTCTGCTTTCGGGTGGTTGTGGGTGAATTTGTTTGTAATCGAGCTCTCCTAGAGCGCTGGCARTGCGATGGATGAACTTCCAGCTCTCCTCATCTCTGCCATTACTCCATCCTTAGTTAACCATGCAATTAACTAGACCTTTGTCAGCCTAGAGGGACCTGAGCCCTGTTAGTGCCGCGCATTCCCAGTTCCCGCTGACCTTAATTGAAACTGGAGGCATAAAGTGCTCTGGAGGCTGGGTCCAGTGGGAGGCTGGGTCCGGTGAAAGACTGGGCCAGGTTCCCATCTTCATATTTCTCATGAGACTGAGACCTGTCCTGGGTACAAATTAGCCCTTGTTAGCAAATGGGTATTTTCCTATGACATTTTTCAAAGAAAGTGAAGGGGAGGTGGGCAAGACTCCAGTAGAGAACCCTTGTGGTTTTGAGAAAAAACTTGAAATACTTCAGATCTGAGGTGCTAGCTAGTGAGCAAGGTAGTTTAGATGTGTCACACTCCAACTTTGGCTCTGTGGTGTGACCGTGTCTGCTGGGATGGATCATCGTGTCTCCATGGGGGTGTCATGGGGCTCACCCGGCTGCAGCACCTCACAAAAAAGGTTTTCTAGCTGGTGGCTTCACTGATACTGAAGCACAGGAACATGAGGAAACCAGGCTGTGTACAACGCCGTGACAGCATTTCTGAATCAAAATACCTTAGTCATCATGTGAAAGAATAGTGTACTTGTTCATAAGATTTTGCAACACTAAATTAAAATCTCTGTAGAAATTAGACACTGGTGAAATATTTAATAGAAATTTAATTCTAATGGTTTTTCATCAGAAAATTGATTTCATTTCAGCCCAGAGCAAATCTTGCTGTCTTGGTTAAATGAGGCAGAGAGAATATTTGCTGGTTGCTCGCACCTCCCTGGTTCCTCATTTAGCTGTGTGCTTTTGGAGGGTAGAGACTTCTTGCATAACTTCTTTGCGGCTTTTGGCCATCCTGGCTACTTTGTGACACAGGGCTGAGACCAGCCGAGACTGTTCATAGTCTATTTTCTCCAAGACCTCTAAGTCCCATACTCTTCGCTGGAGCGTTTTCAATGAGACGTTTAAAAATCACAGCCTTGGCAGCTCTCCAAGGCCATCATCTCCTGGTTTCCTCTCATGTAAGCGTAGCTTACACCAGGAACTTCATCTGAGATAAATGTCTAAGTCTCCTCTCCAGCCAAGCAGAGATGGGCACCTCTCAGAGAACTGGTTCACTCATCTCTTTTAGGAGGGGATAACTGGAAGTGTCTCTCTTCATTGCCAAGAGGGAGAGACTGACTTGTAGATGAGTGATGTCAGGTGAGATAAATCAGACATACACTGGTCTGAATTTCGAGCATGTCTTTTATTCTCCCTGTGGCCCCTTGCCGACTTCTTAGACTCAAAGGCTGATTGTATTACCCTGGGCGGGAGTGCATTTTTGTAGACAGGTGAAAGGGGTCTGAGAAATGCAAATGGATTATTAGCAGCAATAACTTAGCTTTCCTCACCCCTTAAAAGTTACATCATCTTCAGCGGGTGCTGGTGCATKAGCCACAATTTTAGCATTACCAGATATTGAGAGTTTCAATCTGAAATTGGAACATTTTCTTGACAGAGTAATTTGTACAGAGCACTCACAGAAAAAGCACCTGCTTGCTTGAAATGAGTCTCACCCATGCTTTACTTTGAGCAAAATTAGTCTAGGGGAGAAATCCTGCAGTCAAGGGATGGAGAACAAGAGGGTGTGTGACCTCTATTGCAGTTTAATTTTCAAAGGCAAGACCCTGTGCATCTCATACGGTTATAAAATGCCTTGGCGTGCCGGGGGGGTCCGGTCAGCCCCCAGGCTGCCCGTTGTGATCAGGTTTGTTGCAGCAACATTTCTCTGCTACCATCTCCTGTCTCATGCCCATCCCATGGCCCCGTGCGACAGGGGCAGGCCAGCAGCGGCTAGAGGCTGGAGAAGCATCGCCCACCTGCCCGCCCTGCCCAGGACTTCTCCCCAACATCTGCAGCCCCGGTGGGAAGGACCACTCTCCATCCCCGTCCTCCCTGAAGCCAGGCCAGTCCATGAGGAAACATGGCCTCTGTGCTGGTTTTGGCTGGGATAGAGTTAATTTTCTCCATAGTAGCTAGTACAGGGCTGTTTTGGATTTGTGCTGGACACAGTGTTGATAACACAGAGATGTTTTCGTTCCTGCTGAGCAGTGCTTACACAGAGTCAAGGCCTTTTCTGCTCCTCACACCACCCCACCAGCGAGTGGGCTGGGGGTACRCAAGAAGTTGGGAGGGGACACGGCTGGGACAGCTGACCCCAACTGACCAAAGGGATGTCCCATTCCATATGACGTCATGCTCAGCATATAAAGCTGGAGGAAGAAGAAGGAAAGGGGGGACATTCGGGGTGATGGCATTTGTCTTCCCCAGTAACCGTTACGCGTGATGGAGCCCTGCTTTCCTGGGGATGGCTGAACACCTGCCTGCCGATGGGAAGCAGTGAATGAATTCCTTGTTTTGCTTTGCTTGTGTGTGCGACTTTTGCTTTATTTATTAAACTGTCTTTATCTCAACACATGAGTTTTCTCACTTTTACCCTTCCAACTCTCTCCCCCATCCCACCAGGGGGGAGTGAGTGAGCAGGGCTTAGTTGCCAGCTGGGGTTAAACCATGACAGCATTCTGCCTCTCTGTCATTGAATTTCCAGCTGGGACTGCTCACAAATGGCAGCTCTGCCCTTCTGAAATCCAGGTTCCAAAACGGCCATGAATTTTCATGAAAAGCCTTCGAGGTATGCTGCATAATGACTGGATTTCATGGCTAATGTATATTTCATGTTAGGGTTGCTACACCTCAAGTTTCCACACAAAACCCTTGAGCTTTGTTCTCATAGTTACCAACATGTCCACTGAATCCCTCAATAAAATGCACTACAGTGGTGCCTACTGGAAATATTATACCTAAACTTTAGGAGTCCGGGCCATTATCATGCTCTGTTTTCACTGACTCTCTCACTCTCCTCACAGGAAAAACAATTTCTTCTGAGCTGAAACCTGGCTCAGAGGATCTCTCACAGAGACTGAATTTGATAATATTCACTGCAGACATTTTTGACTTAGAGAAATACAAAATAAACCAGAGCTTGGCAGGTTTGGATTTCTTGGGGGATACTTTTATACACTCACAACTCTTTTGCTTTGGAAAATGAGTTCTTTTGAAGAAATGGATCATTGATCTATATCTTTGTTTATTAGGGAAAGAACCAGAGACATTAATGAGAATACAAAAATAAATAGATTCTATTTTAATTGCTTTCCTTTTCCTTTAGAAAACAGAATTGTTCTGGAAAAAAAAAGCTGTGCTTGTGTATTTTGCTGAATTTAAGTTGTGGAAAGTACACTTTCTGGTGACTCTGGCCTACTGTAAACCATATTGCTCATGTAAATAATTTTGTCTCAAAAGCTGGTTTTTCTTTCGTAAACATAATGCCTTCTGACTGATTAAAAATACATATTTTAAATCCTTATCAGAAGAAAGGTCAGTCATACAGTGATGTGATTTTACTTGTAGAGATTCCACTTAGTATAATGTCTGATGAAAGAAATTCAGTTTAACCTTTTGAATGACTTTGGGAGCCTGAAGAAATGTCATGATGCTGTTTCCTTTAGGTGTTGTCATCTTCAGACTCTTTCATATCCCTTCTCAGCTGCCTCTTCTCCCTGTAACAGTTGCTCGTAAGAAATATGCCTGCCTTCCTTCATACTCTTTTTTGACATTTAAAAAAATTATTGAGCTTTATGAAGCTCTTGCTCCTTTTTATCTTCATATTTTGTCCAGCTTTGCTCATAACTCATCCACTTCTCTACCTCCCCTGCTGAGCGTGAAGGCCATGTCTTCCTGGTGGATAGAGTGCGCATAACTGCAAGGAAAACAGGGGTACAAAGAAAAGAAATTGGCTTTCAAGAAAGCCTTGCACTTTTTTTCCAGGTAATTATACCCCCCGTTGCTTGTGGGTTTTGCAGCTTGACATTTTAATAGGTCTCTGTTCACGTTTTATTCACTGTACCAGGTTTACAACAGGTTGTGCCAACAGAGCAAATGTTGCCTGAGATGGAGTAGCCCCTCTCTAGGCTTTGCTAGAAATGGATGTTATTGCACTAATCAAACAAGGCCTTCTCCTTTTTCCTGTTTACCAAGAGGGTTTCTTCATAGGTGTAGTCCTCACAGGAACTGCAGTGCTGTCTGCTGAAAGCCTCCAATTTTTTGTGAAAACATTCTGCTTACTGAAAGCACCAGCAGTGCCTTTAATGGCTAAAAAAATGCACTGTAAAGTCCAAATTCTCTTGACAATACGCACTGATTTGTACTAGCCGAGCATCCAGCTCTTCAGCAGCGTAGCACAAGGGTACCGGACAGCCTCGCTGTCCCTTACTAATGAAAACCAGATCATTGCTGCGTCCCCCCGTGCCTCTGAAGCAGCTCCCCATGGCTTCAGTGGCTGTGAAAGTGGTAGCTCAAGTGAGGTCATCTCCCTTCTTATAGCTACAATGGTAGAGCAGTAATTTTTAGCCCATGGTCAGAGATCCCTGGGGGGGCTGTGGAGGACTTCTAGGGGTATATTAAAACTAACCAAGAGAACTACCATTAGCAGTTGGCTTACATCTATCTTCTGGGCTTATGCACCTTCCTGGAAATCATATAGGGATCTGTGATTAATAAAACCACAGTTTGAAACCCACTCCCCTGCAGCTAGCTAGCAGAAATTCCACAGCCCCCTTTTTTTTTCTTGATGTTTCCAGCTTTCTGGTATGTTAGTAACATGTTTTTCCTCTTGCATGAGTGAAAAGTGCTCCCTGGGAGCARGGAAAACAAAAACCACCAAGTGGTTTTGGACACTGACAAGTGGAAACAGAAGATCTAGGCACTTTCCAAGGGCTGGCAGCGCTGCCTGACTCAGCCTCTTTGCAGGATGGGATGTCACTGACTGGCTGGTTTAAGGAACCAGTTGCTCTGGTTTATTCTGAATTTACAAGCCCTGAAGTGCCACTGAATGACCAGTGATTTAAGTGCAGCTCCAGAGTTGATCTGATCAAACTCCTGAGCATCTGGGGGAGTAAACGCCTGTGACTCCTGCCCAACATTGCCCACAGCAGTCCTCCATAGGATGGCTTCTCCCACACACCAGCGGTGGTYGCACATTCCCTGGGGAGGGCAGGCAGGAGGAGCACTGCATGGGGGGTGGGAAGACACTTTTACATTTAGGCTGTCCAAGGGAAAAGAGCATCAGCCCTCTGATTCCTGCCTCATTTGTCTGACCCTTCCTCACCCAAGGAAACCGTGGCCGTTCAGATTTTGGGAAAGATTTCCTCCCCAAGACCTCTGCTGGTTCCCCTCCTGGTTCCCTACAAACTGCCCCAAGGCACCCTGGTGTTCAAAAAGCAGGGACACTGAGCAAAGCTTTATGACCACATTTATGGTCATTTCCTTCAGATACTCTGAGCACTGAATTGCATATTGCTCCCGCAGATGGGGGACAAATGGTACTGCTGAAAGTATCGCTGGCGTCGCTGCTGAATTTCGCCCAGAGACTTCCAAGAAAATTTTGCCTGCCTACTCCAAGCTACATTTAGCACAAGCCAGTCATTTGTGACTGTAGCTTATAAATACTCTGAACTACTGGCTTATACAATGGGAAATATTATACATCTTATCTAAGGGCCAAGTGTTCATTATTTATTACAGTCATTATTCATTTCCATTGTAGTTCCTAATGGGGCTTTAACACTTGCTGGGCCATTAGCCCAGCTAAGGGTCCCAGATTTCCTTGGCATAGCTATCATCTGTTTTATCTGATATGTGGTTCCTGGCTGGTACGTACACAAAGGGGAACTGGGCATCACAAAAGGAAATTCACACTTATTGGTATGTCCCACAGTTCATTATAATGTCATAGTTCATTCATTCTTTTCTGTTTTCTTCACTGAGTTCCTTGTAGCCAGATGAGGATCATTAGCTTCTGAAATGAAACATTTTAATTAAGCTGATATGTGCTGTGCCTTCTAACTTTTCAGATAGCATTGCCAAATTAGGAAGGCACAATTGCTTCTGTGTTTGTGTTTAATAAATATTTCAGCGCTGCTCGACAAGGCTGACACCACTGCATTAAGGACACTTGGAGCCATGTCCTACTGACTCACGGCTCTCTCTCTTCCATTCAGAAGGTGGCGTGTGAGACTGAATCACACCACTCAAGCTGTGTATACATGGGGTTGAACAGGGAGACTGTCGGCATGACAGGCATGTCCCTTCTTAATCTGACAGAGTGAAAAAGTGAGTGTTAATTAATCATCGTCATTCACTGCCTCCAAAACCAGCCAGTTGTATCCTGCCCATGAAAGGAGAATTGCTGTGAGCTTAGCTCCTCTTCCCCTCTCTAATAGTTCAAAAGATAAAGGAAATGCCTTTCGACATGAATGTAATGGGAAACGGGACAGCTACAAACTGATATATGTTTTTCAGTGGCTGGACTGGTCTTAGCAGCTCCTGCCTACTTTACTCCTAGYCGGGGTTTCATGAGAGCTCATTGCCTCCTGAGGTCTGCTCCTTCACCTGCCTGCAGGACCATGTGTAGAACAGGCACAGAGATGGATCTGGCTAAAAAAAGCCAAAACAAAAGAGCAGAGGACTATTCCCCTTCTCTGTAGGCTTGCAAATAACTGCTCCAGAAGAAATGTGGGAGTGCAGCAGAGTTGGGATGGAGCAGTTGGGTTGAACTTGAAATGCTTCCAGGTTGTTGCAGCCATGCCTGAAGGCATGATTCTTTGATTCCCTGGTTGTGCAGAACCATTTAGAGCTGATCTGTCAGCATCTTTAACTCATCTTGCACAGTGGTAGAGGGCTAGAGGGAGTGTACAATGATGGGGGCCAGGCCTTCACTTCCAACCATAGTGCACAGTTAGGGCTTGTTTGAATCAGGGGTSGCAACCAAGTTAGAATCAGGTCATGGCCAGAACATGAGTGGGACCAGACAGCAATAGGCATAAGCCTGAAGGCAATAATGAAACAACAAAGTGTTTTCAAGCCCAAGTGCAGACATGACTGATAGCTCCTATCGACTGGGTCCAGTCCAGTCATTAATCTTTTGCATGCCTCTGGGATCTTTCTTCAGCTGCACCCCTGAAACATCCATGCATCTTGAAAAGAGCCCAGACAAAACTTTGGTAGAGTACCTTGCTGAGCCCAGACAATAGGAGTCACACTCAGCTCCTGATGTAGCTCCCASCTGTGCAATGGGAAGCCTCTCATTGCTGTCACTCCAGGGAAAGGCAGGAGCACCCRTTCCAGCGAGTGGTGGTGGCGTAGCTGCACTGAGCTGAGCCACCATCGTACACCCGGCTCTCAYGTCTGCATACTTATGGAAAGAGCTCAACGGTGGACATGCTGAATTTTACCCATTCTGTCAATACTAGTGTTTCCCAAGTGCTGCCGTTGTGCCCTAAGAGGTACAGACCATGGAGGCAGGTGCTGTATCTTCCCCAGAGACTTCACCTCCTTATGCCATCATGCCCCCATGACAGTCAATGATCCATTTATAACTGTCTTCAGAGGGAGTAGAATTAGGGACATACAATCATAGGACAGAAAGTGACTTCATAGACCATCAAATTCAGTCATGTGCAATCACAATCAACTACATCCCTTAAGTGATGGCAGACTCCACCTTGAAATCAGACAGGTTTCTTTGCCATCTGTTCCAGAATCCAGAACCAGTTTAATTAGAAAAGAAAGTCTCTAGCTACTCAATGATCATTTTGTACCTTTACTTAATCAGCTTCCTGATCCTCCCCACAGACTGGAAGTTCAGGTATCTTGCTGCTGACATTTCACTCAAAACTTATTTGCAGTGCAATAATGCAGGCACAGTTTCTCATCAGCACTTGCAGAAATGGAGATCTGATTAAACCTCACTTGAAAGTCAGGCCCTGAGGTCCTAATCCGCAAGCTGGCATGTACCAGGGATGGAAGCTTGTTTACCAGCTCTCTGAAATRCCTCTTCACATTGACATTCGCTTAGTGTCTTTGTCACCCTGGCTCTGATTTTTTTTTCTATCTCCAGTGAATCATTTATGCACTTTGCTGCTATCAAAGAAAAGTCTTCATTTTCAGCACACTGTCAGGAGAAATGCCTTTGAAAAATCTTACTTAGGCAAGCCTTTCAAATGAAAGCAAAAATACCTAGCATCACTCCTGCTTCYCAGGTTTATAAAAAAGAAAGACCTTTTTATGTAATTTTGTCCATCCTTCTGCTGCTACAGGACTATCAATTTATTAGTATTTTCTTCAGGGTCAATTCAATAGTTTTTCATGATGATGTTTCAAACGCATTCCTCTGGGGAGAAAATTACTTCATAGGCTGTGGTGGTCTGCTCTACTCTGCGTAGAGTAGTTGACAGTTATGATGTCTCCTTTCTAGGTAATGTCTATTTAATACTTTATTCCTCTTTAGTCTTTGTCATCTAGCAACTGCCTATATAACTTCACTAACCTTCCCACAGGAGTCAGTATGTGCTATGCATAGGCTGTCGTAACCATACCTAAGCTTGGGAAGTAACAAAATTGGCCTGGTTTTATTGGATTTCTCACAGATTTCATAGCTCTTCTTTGAACTCCTGACTACTTATCAAAATCTTTTTTTTTCAGAGAAGGAGTGATCTTAGCTAAAGAGTGGCTGTATTAAGAGTATCACTCTGCCGGGGCAATTACAGATGGCAATTTTCTGTGTGGAGAGGTCGTATGAGAGAGAGTGAGCCCATTACTATGAGAGAGAAAATATCCTGTCTTCCAACATAACATCCCTGCTGAAGCAGCCCAAAATGGTATTAATCTTTATTTGTCTCTAAACTTCATTGTAGGTTAATATCCCCTGAGCATTGTCACTGCTTGGTCTCTTGGTATTGCTGTCACTTCACGGACTGCTCCTTCCAGTGGGATGTTTTTATTATGCATAACTGAGCCTCCCTGCGTAATTGGATACTGCCTGTGACTCTGTTCCTCTTGATTAGTGAAGAACATGGACTGGAAAGGACCATGTGGGTCACYGAATGCAATCCTTAGCAGTTTCAGGCAATTGTGCCGTAGATGTAGAGTGCCGAATGGTCCCAGAACAGGAGCTTGTGCCTTTCCATACATGTCTCCCAAACACCCTCCAGCTACCTGGAAAAGGAATGTTTAACCCCAAAGACCCATGATTGTTAGYGTGACTGATCCCTGGCTACAAAAAATGCAGTGTTTGACACTATGGCAAAAGCAGTGCTGGACAACTATGCTGCCCTCCAAAAGACTAAGCCTAAAAGTTCATGGAGGTTCCTGGACTGAATGCTCAAAACAAAGGGCTGCAAAGGGTGCTTATGGTGAAACAGGACAGTGGAGATGTTTTTTGGTGATTGCTGGTYGTACCAGACTGTGGATCCTTCCTGACTCTGGGGGGCATTTAGAAAACGAAGAAAAAGCCCAACTTGATTAATCCTTCACAAAACATGCAGTGATGCCAATGGGTCACTGGAGGTCCTCCAGGATGCAGGGTCCTGTGGGTATCAACATACCGTAGGCTCACTGCGGCTTGCAAATGGCTTTTCTGGTACTCATGCTGTGGCCTTGCTGCTGTCTTCAGCAAATAAGGAAACCCAACACTGGGAAAATAAGCACTATTGCTATAAAATCACTACTTACAGTCACGCTTAAAAAATGCTCTTAACCAGCTGTGGTATAACAAGCATGCTTATTACAAAATGCTAATGCATTTCAGACTTGATGAGACTTCCCTGTGCAGATGAGTCCAGGATGCAGGAACAAGGTTAATGTAGGTRAAATGAGACCTCAACTTTGGGCTGAGAGCTCCCCCAAGTTTTTAGCTTGGCTGGTGGGAAGGTCAAAGACAAAATRTTGTCACTGCTTTGGACCTGGGCTGATTATTTACAAAATGTGCACAAAGCCTTGTTACTCTGAACGCTGCTGATACAGGTGAAGGTGGGAAGAGTGTTTCTTTGCTGATAGCTCCTGGTCTTTATCCCCTCCCCATCCCAAAAAAATTCTTGGTCATGATGACTCTGTAAACCCTTCTCTGCTGGGTCCTTGCCTTTCTCTGACTGCTTCGGTGACATTTCCTATCCTTCTTGTGTATCTCTCTCCTCTTCTGGGCTGGTGGGACTGGGTTTGCTTGGAGATGATGGGCAGAATGTCCTCTGCCTACATAAGGTGCCCAGGGACCGCGCTGCAAACCATCCTCTGCATCTGCTCAGCTTTCTCCTGCCTCCTCCACCTGCTTTCCCTGCCTTGGTGCATAAACAGGCTCCTGGACCTTTCCCGTTCACCTGAACAGGGACTCTGGGTGTTTGCATTTGGTTGCATGGAGACCCTCCTGCCTGCACTGCTGGGGTCCCAGCTTTGCCATGCCAGGTGTTTCGAGCAGCGACTCCCACAGTTTCAGCTATTTCAGCTCACATGCGAGCGTTTCAGCCTCTGCAATCCACCCAAACAAAGTGCCACTCTTACATCCACCAGCTTAATGGGGCTGTACCCAGCCACTGGCAAAACAGTATCTTYGCTTTGCAGTTCATTTTTACTGCCCTCCTGATAACAAATGTAAACCTTAGTTGTGTGTATTTGATTAAGCTTCAAGGGAGGCTACGAGGCGATGGCTTCCCACACTTCAGAGCGCTTGCAGTGGGTTGTTTATCTTCTGCAGTTTCTTTAGTAAACACCACATAGTGTCAGCCAGCAATTTAATGCTTTGTACTAGCATCCCCCATTGCCAGAGAAAGCAACCTTTCAGAAAAATCACTTTGTTAGCATCTTTCTAACTTACTAAGAACACAAAGTGACTTGTGTCACGGTCTYGCCCTGCACACCCCAAACCTGACCTAAACACGGGAACGCGGCGTCTGGGGAAATGAAGAAAAAAATGAGTAACACTAAATAATCACTCTCTCTATTTTCCCTTTCCGTCCTCCGGCTAAGTGCTCTGACCCTCAGAGGAGGGTCATCTGGCTGTGCTACTTTTCTTATTTCTGAAGTTGCTGTTCCATCTTGTTATAAAGCCAGGCAGCAGGAGAGGGAACAAGATGGGTTTCTGACTGAGCATAAGTAATTTGGGAGAAGAGGAAACAAAACCTTGGGAAACAAAGATAACCTATAATGACACGAAACTATTTCTGAACATGTGGTAACCTCAGGAAAGGCAGACCTCCCAAATTAGGAACCAAATCCTGAGGCATTTGGGGCCAGTTAATGATGCTTTTGTACTCCCACTCCATTAAGATTAAAAAAATTATGGATTGGAAAAAGTGCATTTAGTTGCTACCATTTTTAATGATAATGTTCATAACCTGGTTTGGTTTAAAATGCTATGTCATTTGGTTGATTACATTGTTCTAAGCCTGCGATATCCTAAGGTTTAACAACCACACCGTATCTTCTCACTTTTATATCCATAATGAATTTTTGCATGCATATAAAATACCAGTGCTTCAGCTTCCAGAAACCTCTGAGGCAAACATTTTATTACATCATGAAATTAATTTTTATTGCCCTTCTGTTCTGTGAAGCAGAAACACAAAGCAGTATGAAAAAAAATCAACCAAAGTGGCCTTTTCAGCAGCTTTGCAGCCAGAATTTCTTTGCTAATCTCCAAGGCGATATGCTCTTCAGATCGATGATCAAAACGGAGGGGGTAACGACACATTGTACGGACTGAGTCTACTAAAAAGCTCTCCATGGTAGGGGAGCGTTAACCATTATGGGACCTCATGGACCATCTTGCTGATTTGCTCAGAATCATGACAGAGTTTCTGCCTCATAAGCTAGCGGGAGACGGAGACGTTAGTGTCTGCTTTTGCACGTGGTTGGAGTGAGAGCTGACCAGATACTGCATTATTTTCTGGACCAGCAGACTTGGAGGCCTGCTGTAACATCTGCTGCAGTTCTGTGGTCTGACAGCTGCAGCGTAAATGCTGAATTAGTGGGTTTAAAAGAACTGCTTGTGGTTTATCCTCCCTGTTTGCAGGAGGGCAGGAGGTGTCAGCTAGAGAAATGCATCCACAGGCGCCGGGGCAGCGATAGTGCCGGCATTTTATAGGCAGCATTCAGGGGATGCCGTAGCTCTTAGGGGTGTCCAGGGGCTGCAGCTAGGACGGGACATGGGCAGACGGCTCAGACAACCAGCTGGATGCTCCCGGGAGGTGACCTCCCGCGGCTGTGGCAGACAGGGAGCTGCTGCACTCCCAGGTGCGGGCATGTGCTGCCAGGTGAACTGGCCATTTATGTAGCTATTCGCCCCTATTTATGTAGCTCTCTGCCCAGGGAGGGAAGGCAGGATCAGAACGTGACTAGGCAGGCGAAAAGGACCGTGTGTTTGCAGCCTCTGAACAATTAGAAGTCTCGGGATGCAAATGGGACCTCTGCGCGTCCTGCGCTGTAAACACGGCGATTTGTGTGTGCTCATGCATGTCCTGTCAGCGTTTGTTTAATGCTTCAGTTGCACTAGCTTTTTCCCTTTTAGTTTGTATTTTAATGCGCAGGCACTTGCTGAAGTGTATCCACTTAGTGAGCATCTGGCCTTGCCGGGGTTTTAAACTGAASACACATTTTAACAACATCTGACTTCTCAGTCGGCACTGAGAAAATTAATAGACCCATATCCTTTCCTTCCCTCCTGTGCAAGGCYAGCTGGTCCTTCTTCCCTAGCAGACCCTATTTTGTGTGTCCCACCTGGGCTTGGAGATCGCAGCAGTCAGTCCCAGCCGGCACCTTGCTTTACAGAGAGCTCACGGTGCTTCATAAACCCTGCAGGAGCCCTGGAGCTCACTCGTGGCCTTTGGATATTATGAGCTTCTAAGGTCAATTGATTGAACATGGGAAGTCTGGCTCTTCTTCAATAGACTCGGTACTTTTATTTGTTCAGTGCACCTTCAAAGGCTCACCTTAAATTAAGGATTTACTTAAGGATTTARATTAAGTGAAGATCTGATTAGCACAATTATGCATTACCAGGCAAGTCACAGGRCTGAGGTAATTTGCTTTGTTGGGTTAGTATTTGGACCGGTTATGTGGAGTAAAGTGGCATTAATGAACAAACACAAGATCCAGTGAAAGTCCATCAGGGAGCCTTCATTAGACAACCAAAATTTCCCTCTCTTTCSTCGCTGTGACGTACCACGTACCACAATCTGGCCTTTACCTCTTTCCTCACAGATCCTGAAAGGATTAAATAATTCAAACTTTTACAGCCTTGTACTCACCAGCATGAGCCTATGTGCCAGAGCTGACCCYGAAACACTCTGACTTCACACACTGAGATGGGGTAAGCGATATAGGAGCAAACCCCTGCATTCTCAGCCAGTGTTGTCAACAGCAACTCCCAGCTACCCAGAAYGGTTCAGCACGCCCATTTCCAGGCYTGTTTTGGTTTTTTCCCAAGGTGGTGGCTTCCTCTCAAAGAGCCTTGCAGGAGGACTTGCTGCTCCTCACCCCAGCACCATTGCCCAGTTGGGAGGTGAGCAGACCACGGGTGCTCACTGCATGGCTGGGCACACACGGACTTTGAGCTCCACCACCTGCATGGTCCAGTTTCAGACTCTGCTTCCCAGGAACGCTCATGTGTGCAGCCTGGAAATGCTACCTTTACAAGGCTTTGTGCTGATAAAAGCCCATCATATGAATATGCAAGAAAGCAAGCACCAAGGGAGGTTGCTGGCCAAATTCATTAAAATCTGTGAGTGACTGTGTCTGGGAACATTCTGGCAGAGCTCATCTAGCTCTCAAACTCATTAATCCTTCCAGCACAGCCATTAGATGGGGGGACTAGGGGGGTGCTGATGATTTGTTTTATCACTATTTAACAGTTAGATGAACTTTGGCAATGTAACACAGACCTAAAGACTCACTGCATGCAGTTTAATGGACCCAGCTGAAGGACTTCAGCTGGGAGCATGGTCTGGCTAATCCTTGAGGCAGAGAAGACACCTGGATTTTTCCTGCTGCTAGAGATGCCCTCTTTGTTCTCTCCTGTGTCACTGGAGAGGACCATAATAACCAGTCTCCTCACTCAGGAGCCCCTCCTGTGCCTGCAATTAGCTGAGAAGAGTTTGGGTCAAAACAAGCATTATCAGCTACATTGTCACTATTAGAAGTGCACTTTAAAGTCAGGGTGAAAATCCTGGTCACCCACAGCCCAGGATGGTTATTATGGACGGATGATGTAGGAATCTTTATAGACATSGTACAGGACAGTCCTTGGAGGAGTTTGGAGGGGGCTGGATGAGCTCTAGGCAAGGGACAGGCTCTGGGAGCAGGAGTCAGTTGCCCTGATACGATGCATTAACTGGTTTTACAGATATCTCCAGGAGGTGAGAGCTTTTAGAGGGACAGACAGACATTTCCAGTTCATCTATATGAAGGCCTTTTCAGCATCAGCAAGGGAAATGAGAAAGATACTTTGGATTCATACGTAAGATGAAGGAGGTTAAAGAGAAATTGTAGCAGGAAGGCCTGCATATGTAAATAAGTGGGCAGAGCAAACAGACCTCCAGGTACCAGAGGCTTGTGTAACTCTTGAGAGTTTCATCCTTACCATTTTCACAAGTGGGTCACAGAAAGCTGCTGATGGGGTCAGCTTGCAACTTGATATAACTCAATATAATTGATTCTGATGGGTTTGTTAGGTCATAAAAGGTGATTTCCTTTAGGTCTTCATCCTGTGCTCCCTGCCAATATTTCCAAAACCCTGGATAAGTAAAAWATGCATACTGAAGTGATTCCTAATACTCAGGACTTTAATGAGACTGGTCTCTATCATTTTTACGAGATGATGATGAACAAGCACTCCAATTCCCTCTACTTCTTTTCCCTAGTATACAAAAGTAGGGGTATATAGCATTGTAGTTACACAGTATCAAAAGAGAAGCATAGGAAGGCTAGAAGTTTCCAGAGTATACATTTCTTCAGTGTGTACATTGAAAGGACACTCTGTCTACAAGGGGGATATCTCTGCTGACAGCTCAGGCTAGCCAATGGCATTACATTGCAAACACAGTCATGCAAAGAGCCTTTCTTAGCCCAAGCTGCAGGGCTGACAGGTGAGAGGGAGACCAATCCTCTCTGGGTGCAGTGTATCAGCACTGGATCACCTGCCTGTCAAGGGCTTCTGTGGGGATGGGGCATGGACAAGACCAACTGCTGCAGCTCCCTCCACCATCAGTGTCCTGTTTGTGACTCTCCCAAGGCCAGTGTGGACCCTTTGGGTGAGTGTGAGATGCTCAAAGGATAATCCTTCCTTCCTCGTCAGTTGGATGTGCTGTGATGGGAGGGAAAGGGCACAGGACACGGTGCTCCATGTGCTCAAGCCACCCTTAAGGCCACTCTCCATCTCACAGTACAGTCAGGGCCAGAAGGACCCAGGGCTTGTTCATGCCTGCAAGCCACAGAGAGCGAGCTGAAATTTTTTGCAGGCATGCCTGCACACACACACATTCCAGCTGTGAATCCTCTGGTGTTTTATTTCAGGCTATTGCCATACACTGGAAAAGGATCTGCTAAGATGTGGGATGAGTGCATACATTCCCTGTCCTAAAACTACTCATTCATGGTTGGTCCTTTTTGTGGTGCCTCACAGTATTTTGCTTGTTATGTAGGTCAACCTGTTCATTTGCCTGTACAACCTCTATCGCTTTGGGCTCATCTTGGCCAGACGTCATCTTCCCAGTMAGCATCTACCTGCACTCAAGTGCAGTTGTCTACCTGGTGAGATTAAAAAGTAAACTTTAAAAAWTTTTTTTATCAAAGTAAAAATACCAAACAGATCACCAAAAAGCCCCAAATCAAATGTAAAGCAAACTTGTCTCATATTTCTGCACCGTCCTGAGTGAAGGTCCTCGACTTTGTCAGCCACTGAGCAGAAGAAAGTGTCCAAGTGCATTTGAAAAGGAGTCACAATAGTGAGCAGGTCTACCAGCAAATTAACAGGGAGAACAAATTAAGGAGAGGTGGCATCCCCAAGAGACCAGGACCTCTGTAGAGGAAGGGGAATGCTGGTGGGGTTGTAAGACCGGTGGGATAAGGGCAAGGCTTCTGTAACATCTATTACCGCTTTGAAGGGAAGATGAGTTAGTGCCTCAAGAAGGGACATCTCTGGTGTGAGCTCAGAGGATCAACACCAGGCCATGGTCTTGAGGGGCTCTGGAGCCCCTGTTGCATGGAGGAGCAGAGGTAGAGACCAGCCTGGCAAAGGAACAGCATCCTACAAGCACTAAGTGTTACTTCAGCATGACCAACGCCCGAGGTTTAATCAATGTCATGCAGCAGTTCTCTCAAAGTATCAAGGGATTAGTTTAAAAGCTGTGAGGTATTTTCCAKGGAGGTTATGACATTTACTATACACTGTCTCTCTGCCTGTTAGGTTGATCCACAGGTGTTAAAAGAGACATGTGAATCATAGAATCACAGAATCATAGAATTGTTTAGGTTGGAAAAGACCTTTAAGATCATTGAGTCCAACCATTAACCTAATGCTGCCAAGTCCACCACTAAAGCACATCCCTAAGCACCACGTCTATAAGTCTTTTAAATATTTTCAGGATGGTGACTCTACCACTTCCCTGGGCAGCCTATTCCAATGCTTGACAACCCTTTCGGTGAAGAAATTTTTCCTAATATCCAATCTAAACCTCCCCTGGCACAACTTGAGGCCATTTCCTCTTGTCCTATCGCTTGTTACTTGGGAGAAGAGAYCAACACCCACCTCGCTACAACCTCCTTTCAGGTAGTTGTAGAGAGCGATAAGGTCTCCCCTCAGCCTCCTTTTCTCCAGGCTTAACAACCCCAGCTCCCTCAGCCGCTCCTCATAAGACTTGTTCTCCAGATCCTTCACCAGTTTTGTCGCTCTTCTTTGGACACGCTCCAAACACCTCAATGTCCTTCCCGTAGTGAGGGGCCCAAAACTGAACACAGTATTCGAGGTGCGGCCTCACCAGTGCCGAGTACAGGGGGACGATCACTTCCTTAGTCCTGCTGGCCACACTATTTCTGACACAAGCCAGGATGCTACTGGCCTCCTTGGCCACCTGGGCACACTGCCAGCTCATGTTCAGCCGGCTGTCGACCAGCACCCCCAGGTCCTTTTCCTCCGGGCAGCTTTCCAGCCACTCTTCCCCAAGCCTGTAGTGTTCCATGAGGTTGTCACCCAAGTGCAGGACCCGGCACTTGGCCTTGTTGAACCTCATGCAATTGGCCTCAGCCCATCGATCCAGCCTGTCCAGATCCCTCTGCAGAGCCTTCCTGCCCTCAGGCAGATCAACACTCCTGCCCAACTTGGTGTCATCTGCRAACTTACTGAGGGTGCACTCGATCCCCTTGTCCAGATCATTGATAAAGATGTTAAGCAAGACCGTTCCCAAAACTGAGCCCTGGGGAACACCACTTGTGACCGGCCGCCAACTGGATTTAAATCCAATTCACCACAACTCTTTGGGCCTGGCCATCCAGCCAGCTTTTTACCCAGCGAAGTGTACACCCATCCAAGCCATAAGCAGCCAGTTTCTCCAGGAGAATGCTGTGGGGAACAGTGTCAAAGGCTTTACTAAAGTCCAGGTAGACCACATCCACAGCCTTTCCCTCATCCACTAGGTGGGTCACCTTGTCATAGAAGGAGATCAGGTTGGTCAAGCAGGACCTGCCTTTCATAAACCCATGTTGACTGGGTCTGATCACCTAGTTGTCCTGTACGTGCTGTGTGATGGGACTCAGGATGATCTGCTCCATAACCTTCCCCAGCACCRAGGTCAGACTGACAGGCCTGTAGTTCCTCAGGTCCTCCTTCTGGCCCTTCTTGTAGATGGGTGTCACTTTTGCTAACTTCCAGTCAACTGGGACCTCCCCGGTTAGCCAGAACTGCTGATAAAGGATGAAAAGTGGCTTGGTGAGCACTTCTGCCAGCTCCCTCAGTACCCTTGGGTGGATGCCATCTGGCCCCATAGACTTGTGTTTGTCTAAGTGGTGTATCAGGTCACTAACCATTTCCCCTTGGATTATGGGGGCTTCATTCTGCTCCCCGTCCTTGTTTTCCAGCTCAGGGCCTGGGTACCCGGAGAATAACTGGTCTTACTTTTAAAGACTGAGGCAAAGAAGGCATTAAGTACCTCAGCCTTTTCCTCAGGTTTCCCCCCGCATCCAATAAAGGATGGAGATTTGCCTTAGCCCTCCTTTTGTTGCTAATGTATTTATAGAAACATTTTTTATTGACTTTTAYGGCAGTAGCCAGATTAAGTTCTAGCTGGGCTTTGGCCCTTCTAATTTTCTCCTTCCATAACCTCATGACACCCTTGTAGTCCTCCTGAGTTGCCTGCCCCTTCTTCCAAAGGTCATAAACTCTCCTTTTTTTCCTGAGTTCCAGCCAAAGCTCTCTGTTCAGGCAGGCCGGTCTTCCTCCTCACCGGCTCATCTTTTGGCACATGGGGATGGCCTGTTCCTGCGCCTTTAAGATTTCCTTCTTGAAGAATGTCCAGTTCCCCTGGACCCCTCTGMCCTTCAGGACTGCCTCCCAAGGGACTCTGTCAACCAGGCTCCTAAACGGGCCGAAGTCTGCCCTCTGGAAGTCCAAGGTGGCAGTTCTGCTGACCCCCTCCTTACTTCTCCAAGAATTGAAAACTCTATCATTTCATGATCGTTATGCCCAAAATGGCCTCCAACCATCACATCACCCATCAGTCCTTCTCTGTTTGCAACAACAGGTCCAGCGGGGCGCCTTCCCTAGTTGGCTCTCTCACCAGCTGCGTCAGGAAGTTCTCTTCCACACACTCCAGGAACCTCCTACACTGTTTCCTCTCTGCTGTCTTGTATTTCCAGTAGACATCTGCTAAGTTTAAGCCCCCCCCTGAGAACAAGGGCTAGCAGAGGTGTGGGGGAAGGAGTGGAGGAAGGGCTACCAATGCCCATAATGGTCTTAGGCCAAAAGTTTCCCTTCTCGTTGCAGAAAGACAGCCTGGCCTTCCAGGGTCCAGAAGGATTTTACCTCGTTGGTCTTTCTGGCTCAGTGTTTGGGTTTGTCACCCAACTGTGCAGGTTCCTCAGGCGTCACCTCATCATCCCCCTGCTTTCTGACCTGGGGCAGCATGCTCATCTCCACAAGAGCTTGCCCAGTGGGGCTGGCAGCCTTCAGTGAGCTGCTGGTGGGGACAGGGGTGTACCTCCACACCCAGACAGCCCCGCAGCCCAGGGCCCTGTGCTGCACAGACCTCGCAGGCAGTGGTCCTTCTCCTCTGCTGGGCACCCAGGAGCTGCTGCGTTTTCCTGTCCCCGCAGTCAGGGCCAATGCTGGCTGGCCAACCATTATGGGGACAGCCGAAGGACTGCGGGGCAAGCTCCTGCCCACATCACTGCCTGCTTTCAGACCCCTCTGGCAGATCCGCTCAAGCTGTGAATGGAAATATTTACTGTGCCTATTGGTAGCACTGACCATGAAGACCAGGGCAGCTGCCTGTATTTTCTTTGTGCCCTCTAAGAGTTTTTTGCAGATTGAATTAACTTGCAAGATGAGAAGGGATGAGTGAGTTAGGCAAGAGGAGCGATGGCTGGCTGTCAGGAGTCCTGAGGGCTGAGATCCCTGCACCCAGGCTTGGACAGAGGGGATGCAGCCAAGCTACTGACAACAGCATCAGGTGAGCCTGAGCGTGGCAATACACGGTGTGGGGCTGAGTGTGGGGGGACAGAGGTGACAGCTACACCTCCCCAGACAACAGCCACTTCCCAGTAAGCCCTTGCCTGTCTTCTCACAGGCATCCCGTATCCCACAGCCGCAGGTACCTCAGACTGAAGAGCCACGTGGTGTGGCAGAGACATGTCTACGCAGAGYGGCGAGCTGATGTCTCTAACAATGYCGCCTTGTCGGGATGTGGCAGTCTCCAAGGGGGGAGAGATTAACTGTGAACAGCAACGCCATGTGCTCCCGGGGCAATTCTTCCGGGTCATTTAATACAGATAAACAAAACCCACAGCAAAGTTAAAGGCAGCCCCATAGTCTTGCCACAGCTATAAGGCAGTAGGTTTAGGAATTGGTTTGCTTCCAGAGCTGCTAAAGGTTTGGAGAAATTAACTATAGTATGTTGATGTGAAGATTTATGAGAGGATCAAGGAGATATGAAAATGAAAGAGTCAACAATATCAGAGCATGACATGAGATAGTGAAGTATTTTATTTCCATTGCTTTCAATATTATCTCTTGGTTGGCAGGAAATAATCTGAGCAGGGAGACTGCATAACAGAGGTACGGAAAATAGATGTGATCATTTTCCACAGACGCAATGAGCACCACTCTAGATATTTTATAACTTGCTAGTGTTTTATGTCATTTCTTCAGACATCTGTGCATTAGAGTGACTGAGAACTGCAAATGATGTATAGTTAAGATATCCCCCTATAATTAAGCTGAAATAATGCTGGATTATTCTAGCATAATTATAGGGGGCTATTTTAACTATTAGCTCATTAAAAAGCTATGATGCAAATCTCATTCTGAAAGACAAGACAAAATGAGTGTATATGAACAAAATGTCAGTGGTCCTCTGCTGAGACCAGATGGGGAGGTATAACTATGCTCAATTTATCAGTCAATATATTTAATTATAGCCAGGCTTGGATGGAGCGTGCAATGGCCTTTTATTATGTTTAGTGTTTGCAGACGGACATGGTGATTCAGAAACACTTGGGAAGGGAATGCGGTACCTATGCAAAAGGGTGGACTTTGGCTGAAATTGGCTTGGGTTTCACATGAAGCCCTGCCACATGCTCCTCTCTAGATGGGAGCCATCCTTTTGCCCACCTTGCACTTCAGGCGTGGCGCATGGTGTTACAGAAGCTGGTGCTGCAAGGCTAAAATCCATGAATCGGTGCTTCAGTCCCATGATGAGGCCGGCCTCAGGAAGCGTGGAAGCGGTCACAGCCGGCACAAGCTCCATCAGAGCACAAGGCGCTCGTCTGTGTCTAATCTGCTTGGGGTCACCGGTGGTCAAGTGTTATGGAGCAGCAACGTCACCCGGTTTTGGATAATAAAAGAGAAGCGGTATGCTTGGCTAGTCTGATCTCTGACAAAGGGCATCCTGGAAGGGAGCTGCCTGTGCCCGCGTGCTCTCTTCCAGCAGCCAGAAAGTTATTCTTCATCTTATTATCTCCCCCTCTCCCCTGAAGGACCCCAATGGGGCCAAGGCACCCCGAGCAGCTGAAGGGAGGAGCAGCTGCCCGGCTCCCCGCACTCGTTTGAGCCCTGGCTTGGCTGTGCTAACCGGCAAAAAGCTGTCCTGGGACGAAACCCTGATGCCTCTGCGCTTTTAAAGATAAGGGGCTCTCTTGCCTAGCCCTGCATATAGGGTGGGATACATCACTTTACAAGGGCCAGGTTTTCCCTCCCAATTCAGCCACTGCTGCTGCCTCGCTCAGGGTGATTAAGAAAACAGTTTGCTTTGCAAATATGGTCGGGTGTGCCTGCGCTGCACAAAGGGGCATCTCATCTCTGGCATCTGACAGCAAACGTCAGGGCAAAATAATAGAGCAGAGGCTAAATAAGAAAAATGACTTCTTGCCTTCAAGCGTTATGGCAACAAATGGTGAAGAACATGCCCTCAGGGAATGGCAAAATGAATGAGATGAATGTGTAATGTCCAATAACTACATGTCGAATCAAAGAGTGTACTCTTAAAGCATGAAGTTAGCAGGGGCTAGTGAATGCAAGAAGCAGAGAGTCAGCTGAGAAATTTATTGTTGCACAGGATGGCACGGTATGTAAATCTTGCTGGAGACCTCTTTGAGATTGCTGTTGGCTTTTGAAGGGGTAGGTAATGAGTGTAAGACTTTGCTTTACAGGAAAATAATGAAGAAGGAAAATCAACAGAAAGGCAGGAATGGCAGCTAAGGTGAAACTGAAGTTCCACCTAAGTCTCCTTGTGGTCCAGGCATCAGCTCCGAGGGCTGGAGATGAGGAAAGGGGCGGGGTTCTGATGGAGAAGGGGGAGGAGGCGGACTGGGAGAGGGGATGGAGCTGGCTACAGCTGTACATTGGCATTTCTTTTTCTCCCCTCAGCTTCCCCTCGTAGGTGCCTGCTCAGCCCAGGAGCAGCAGTGCAAGGCAGTGTGGACAGGGAGACCCAGTAAGGGGACAGGGGCCATAGCACAGAGTAGTATTTTTATGCTTGACCGAAAAACTCACGGCTAGATGTGATTGAGAAAGGACATTCCTAAGTTTGGCCCAAGGGGTTTTCTTTCTTTATTTCAACTTGATCAAAGGCTGGCTATAAACTAAGAACGTGACCACGTGCCCAGGTGAGCTGGCAGAAGGCGTCTGCATGTGCATGATGGACATGAGCGACTGGAAATAGTGTACATGCAGTGGCCTGTTGGCTTGTGCTAACTTGACAGCGCAACGCCGCACCCCGAGACTGAAGAACGTGGCGAGCGAGTGATGTGGTTACGTGCATCAAGGTCTGGAAAGAGCTTCAAAGGACGTTGCTGCCTGCGACCCCCGGGGAGCACGGCTCCAGGCTGGCGTGTCCTTGCTGCCGGGGAGATGCTCTGTGGGAAAGTGGGTTTGGGCACCTGGAGGGACTGTCACTGGTGAGCCCAGTACCCAACGCCTCGGGAGCCACTGGGTGGCGTATGAACACTTACATACATAAAAGAGCAGGAACCGTGGAAAAAAACAAGGCAGAAATATATGTAGGTAATTACGTGGCCTCTCTTTGGACTGGGGCGAGAGCAGGTGAAACCAACCCAGCATGCATTAGGAAAGTGGTTATATGTCATGCCTCCTTTAACAAATAAAAGTCCAGATGATCAAGTATCGAGGAGTAAAGTTCAACAACTGTAAAAGCAATTAGCTAATGAAAAATCACAACTCAGCCTTGCCCTTGCCATGCATGCACGAACAGGGGACCACAGGGGCGACGGCGGCTGCAAAGCCCCTCAGCAGACAGCTGCCCAAAAGCATTCCTGGCGCTTAAATACTATGCTGGCAACAGTCAGGAGCTTCTCTTGTTCGCGCCTTACTCAGCTGGGCACTGGTCATGCCACGGCTGCAGTTACTGCAGTTGTGCAGTCCTCCCAGGTGCTGATGTGGCAGGAGGGCTGCGGTTCCCCGGGCACAGCCCCGCTCAGCTCTGCTGCTCAGTGTTTTCCTTTCCTATTGAGAGAGCCTCTCCCGGGCTGTCGCTTTCGCCCACGGGGGCTGAGGACAGCTGGCTCGCCAGCAGTTGGCCCCGCAAGCTGGCTAAAGCCAGGAGGGGGATTTCAGCAGGAGTCAGGAGCCAGAAATACTTTATCTCGCACCCTCCAGACTCCTCACATTTTCCTCCCTCTGTCTGGTTTATCCCTGCCTGATCTGTAACCCTTGCTGCATTCATGGGCTCCTTTCCCTCTGATTGTTTAATGTGATTAAGAAAATATTTGTAATGTTTCTATCTCAGTTTTGCTCATTGCCTACAATTCTCCCTGAAGGAAAGCAAGCTCTCACAACCTCGTGCAGCTGGGCCTGTGAGAGCCGCTCGGAGCAGTTAGTCATTCCCTGGCAGGGTAAGGCCCCGGAGCAACAGAGAATAGGAGAGACTACCTAGCTGTGACAAGTGTCTTGAGACACGTTTTATGTCCTCTTACCAACTGTCAATACAAATGAACAAGAAGCTCGCTTTGAGGATGTTTCATTCATATGATACTGGGGTTGGGACAGGAAAGGGGGGAACAGCGCTAAGATAAATGATACTATTTTCAACTAATTCAGATAAGCATTTGTTCCGAATGCAGCAGCATCACTATGAATGCTCTTCAGCATCTCTGAGAGCCCCCATATTTATAATATGGGAGCCACCGACATGCTTTCATGGTGTTCAGGCATCAGCACAAGCATCTCACAAGCGGCAAAAGGCAGGAAAGTGGAGTTATCAGCAGGCTGGGGCTGTGTTTGCTTCTGTTATTACCCACACTCAGTCTTCCACGTTCCCTCCTTCGCGGGAAGTATATCTGCTCTCAGCTACCAGTTGTTCATCACTCACCACCCACCACCAGGTCGTTGGTTGTCCCCTGCCTGCAGCCGTTCCAGGGGCAAGAAGGGGACTTGGGTGTGCAGGGGAAAAGAGAAGTGGGTGAGCAGAGCAGAGCGATGATAGCTTGGAAGCACACTAGCTCTCCTCTGCCAGCTATAGGAATTGTTTTTCATCCAGCCTGGAGGGAAGAAGGAAAGTGGAGGTGAACAGTCCTCTGCAGCTTGTCCATCCCCAGCAAACCATGGCAAGGGTGTCCTGCCTGGCCGTGGGACGTTCCCTTCCTGCCTCCGCAACTCAGCGTCCATCTGCGAGAGGGAGATCATTCCCCAAAGGAGCTGAAGTCCTCACTGCCTGTGACCTGTTTGAGCTCCATGAAGGGACGGTGCTCTGTGACTTTTGGGGGTCTCGACAGAGCAATAGGTTGATGCTGTGGCTGCTT
Source organism: Oceanodroma leucorhoa (assembly GCA_030449065.1). Lineage (NCBI taxonomy): Eukaryota > Metazoa > Chordata > Aves > Procellariiformes > Oceanodroma > Oceanodroma leucorhoa. Next base: position 9,859,949 of record JASVER010000001.1, read on the forward strand.
TTCAAAGCGATGCCTGGGAAGGGGCCAGGTTACTGTGAGATGGCTGCCCTTCCAGAGCGATGGCCTGACATGCGAGCCCTGATGGAAGAACAATGCTCCTGCTGTGAGGGGAAGATCTCTCATCCCTGGGAAAAAGGCTAGGAGGGCATCCGCACTGTAGTCACCTTCCTTCAGAGGCACAAAGGTGCCGTCTTCCCTGTCCTGCAGATGGGAAGCTGAGGCAAAGAACAAAACTGAATTGATTTTCATCCATTGCAGAGGAACTCCTTGGTGGAAAGGAGACTGGGGCCTGCATCTCAAGTTAATGCCCTCAGTATCTCCCCTTCACTGCAGGCTCTCATGAAGATCCCTGTGGTTTGGGGGAAAGTCACTTCATCTGGATCAAGATCAAGAAGCATCATGATGGATTTTGACTAACAAATGGCAGCAAAATAAGAAAGGAGAAAGCGAAGCCTGGCCCCTGAGCAGACAGACATTTAGGCACGCTCTTATCTGTAAAGGTTTCCTCAGCATTTAGCATGGATGTAAACTGCCCTCTGAACGACACCCAAAACGCCAGCTGGCTCCGGCAGACTGCAGGAGGCACATGAGCAAAGTCTAATGAAAGCCCAGGCACAGCATCCCAAAAGTGACAGTCGCTCCGGTCTCAAGCAGGATCGTGAGCTGCTGATTCCTCCCGGGCTAGCAGAGGGCAGCGTGATTTCGGAGGGCTGTTCTGGAGTTGGGGTGTCACTGTTTACCTGAGCATCCCCACCGACTGACTCCTTCCCCGCAGCCTGCCCGTGGCTGCAGGGTTGATCTTGAGTCAGCAGGAGAAGAAAAGATTATTACTTGCTTTTTTTTTTCTTTATTCCTTCCAGGATAATAGAGTCCTCCCCTCCCCAATTTTGTTATTCACACAAGATCATGCAGTCCAGGACACTCTGTCCTTAAAGACAAAATAATAATAAAAAAAAAGCAGAAATAATTATATAAGTCAGAGAATATTACAGTTAATGAGCAGGACTGCCTGCTTTGCCTCCCCCTGCACTGCCCAAGAAAGTGCCGATAACACTAAATAGATATGTGACTTGATGCTGGTGCCTGAATACATTAGTCAATTTTAATCTTTTTATTTTGCAATAATTATGGCATCGACTGTGCCCTTTCTGTCTGAGGGAAAGTTTATAGTGCTGGGAAGCCTCTAGGTAAGAAAAATGGATTTTATTGATGTCTTTTCAGATGATGCTTTGGCACAACATTGCTTAGGGCCCCAGTGCCCCCAGAGGATGCATTCCCACCCAGCGCCAGCCCCGGGCCCCCGGCACCTTGCGGCTGGGTTTGTGGGAGAGCAGGGCTGGCCTGGCTGTGGTGCTTACATAAAATGGGGTCCTCTCTTCACTTGCACCATGAGCATATGGCCTTGCTTCTCCCATGTGTTTGAATGTCTCCCCACTCCCATTTTGGAGGGGAACGCAGGGATGCCGAATGTGGCCTCAGGAAAACGAGCTCTCCAAAGGTCCTGGGGCCCAGGAATGGGCATCATTTTAGGTGAACTGGTGGGAAATCTGAGGGGCTTCGTGTACACACTTAACGGCTCATCTGAGCTGGGCAGCATCCCCATTTACCTATATTTCTACACTGCCACATAGCACTAGCCCTCCACCTTTGACGACTGAGATCTACAGCTCTAGACTGTAGAAGGAGATGACGGTGACACCAGAGTTTCTATTTGTGTGTATCACGAAACATGCAGCACAGCCACCTATTTAAATAGCAAATTTTTGCCAAAGCATGAATGCCTCCTGCGAGGCTCGGGGTGCCCTCAGCTTGCACTGAAGTGACTCGCAGCAGAGGGCACTTGCCACCTCCCGGGAGGTGCTGAGCGGTGCGTAGCACAGCATCGGGAAAACCGGGCTGGGGCAGCAGAGGCGGAGCTGGTCGATGCTGGAGAATGTTGTAAGTGGGATGATGGAAGTGTGGCATAGCACCTGTTTCACGAGGTCTGGCTGAAATTGATGCTATTAGTCCCCTGCTTTCACGAGTACTAAACGCACCCACACAATGGAAAAGTAGCATCTCGCCGATCAAAGTCAGCTCCGTCTCTTTTGCATCCACTTTGCTATTATTCATGCTTCACAGCTGGATCAACATGTGACACATTGCAGTCCTTAATTTTTCTTGCTTTGGATTACAAGTATTTTTAATGTTTACCTGCTTGCAGAAATAAGACATTTTATCTAGTGAAAAATGTACTTTACACTTATTCAGGATGCCAACTTAGATTATGACTCCAAAGCTGATGAATGAATTAACTACTTGATGGATCAAAGTAGAGCAATATACTTTGGGTGTTGGTTACATCAGGGAGGATGCCTAGCAGGTCAGTCCATCAAGGATGTTGCATTTATTTTATTTTAACGTTTCTTGATTTCAGAACAATAAAATGCTGCTCATGGGTAAACTTACTAAACAAAGGAGACTGCCAATGGGCCTGACAACGTTTCCTTGGTAACATTTCTTAGCTTTTACCCCAGTGATTGATATCCAAGGATAGCCATTTGCTTTCTGCAGAGGAGCAGGAGAATATGGCTCAATGATTCTCTTCCTGGCTCCTGAAAGCAGAGAGAGGAGAAGCAATCCATTATAGCTGATGTGGCTTTACTCATTATTAAAAAAAAAAAAAAAAAAGAAGAAGAAAAAAGAAAAAAAACCCAACAACCAGGGGAAAAAAGGAGACAAATTGCTCTTGGAACCTGATCCAAAAATCTCACTGTACTTGACAGAAAAACTCTTTGACTTCACAAGGCTTCAGACCAGACTCCTGAGGTGCGTTTAAGACTGACCGTAATCTGAACACATTTCTCTGCTGTGCCCTTTGTTTTCCTTGATTAAAAACCTTTTGTGCAAGCAATGTTTCTTTTTCTGTTTGTGCTACCCAGGCCCACTGTTCATGGGGAGCCCTCAATACCAGCTACCTTGGGAAACAAGCAGCCATGGGGGGCTGGGTCCTGCTTGGATGTTACAGTAAGATATCCCCAAATTTAATACAACCGAGGAAAACTGCATTTGCAAGTCCAATCAGAGGTAGTCAAAAAGTGGTTTTAGGTGTGTGAGAAAGACAGGCTGAAGTCACCCTTCACAGATGAAAACCCCTGCATTTCTCTCATCCACCATTGCCCTCCCATCCCTCTCCAGCAGCTTTGCAAGTGTCCTCACCATTTATTTGCAGAAATACCCAAATGGTGCCACTCGTGCCAAAGCCCTTTGCAGTCACTCAAATGACAACACTCGTGCAGTGATTGTGACTGCTAACAAACGTGCCCAGCTGCCAGTGCTCCAGCGGTACTGCCAGCTTCAGTCAATAACGGCTCCGCATCAAACACCAAAATCCATATCAAATTAGTCTGAAGACCCAGTAGACAGCTTTCCCTCCCCTGCAGGCGTGCTCCTGCCACTCTGCGGTGGCTTCGACTGAGCGGAGGAAGAAGACTTTGGGTGACTTTGCAGCTCCTCATCGCGATCCAGGGATCTGGAGAGAGAGCTGGGAGGGCAGCGGTGCTCAGGGGCAGTGATGTTTTGGCCCCATTTGCTTGTCGTTGGCCATGCCCCCAACACAGTCCCATTTGCAGGAAGGCCTTGAAGGAAGTTGTCATTCTGGCTCTGTGCTGTTTGTCATGTCCTCCCCAGGTTTCTTTTCCTTGCTAAGGATTTTTCCCCATCTTTCCCTTTTTTAGAGTTTGAAGTGAAGGTAGTTGCAGTTCTGCCCCCAAAAAGAGGGGCTGCCAGCTTCAGCAGGGTAGCAGCAATATGTGCTCCTTCCACAGGGTTATGGGAAGAAATGGGATATGGTTGTCTGAACACCTCAGAAATCATTGCAGCCTAGCAAAAAGAGGCATATTCGTGAAAGAACACATCTGTTTTTTGGATGGCTGGATACCTGAGAGGTTCATCCTTCCTTTCTCTCCTGCAATTTATCCCTTGTGCTTCTCTACGCCAATTTTAGTTACCTCCAAGCCTCCTGCAACTAAATGTCCCTTTCTGCTCATGTCTCCTAATCCTGTCACAGTACACACAGCCCTTCCCCATCTTTTCTTTGCCTCTGCCACAGGACCCCTCACTCCTTTGCAGCCGCCCCAATGCCACCAGCAACCCTGAGGTCCTTGGTCGCCGCCAGGAGAGAAGCAGAGGCTGGTGTGGCCGGCTAATGGCCTTTCCCCTCAGCCCAAGCACCAACCCTCATGGAGGAGGTGGCCCCTTGCAGCTCTTGTGGCTGCTGCGGTCTGAGGTGTGTGCAGCTGCCAGGAGGCTGGGGGAAGGACTGATGGACAGGTGAAGGACAAGCAGTGCGATCACTGCACGCCTCGCTTCTGTCAGGGAAGGGGCTAAATCGACGAACACACAACAAATCAATGCTGTTGGGTTTTTTTTGGTAACGTGATCTTTTCCATTAGGATGCTCACCACTGCTCCATTAATAGTTCACATTCAACCGCCAGTGCTGGGTGGTACCCAAGGCCTGAGGAAATGCAAAATTAAAAAAATATGGACTGTAATTGATCCAGCAAGTTGTATAATCATATGATACAAGTGGGAGATTTTATTTTTGTAAGCCGAGTACCTTATTTTCTGAAGCCTGAGATGAGATACATTCACACACTACAGAAGCATTATATTGCTTATAAAATTATCCAGTCCTTTTTATAATCCAGCATCAGTACAGCCTGTCCCAAATAACTCTTTTTAAGATGCACTCCACAGGCATACTGTGTACATAATTATTTCTCTTTGTTTTTCTTCACTATTTGTTTCATTCAGCGTCTCCCTCTTTCCAGTGACGGATTGTCTGTACCTGCAAACATAAATAAAACCTGTTAGTCCTTTACGGACACCCTCCATGTCCTGTTTCTCTTTCCTAAATAGAGCCAGCAACTTTCAGGAGCCTCCTGTGTCTCTCATCTACAGGTGAAGTCTCTGTCTACCTACTTCCATCCCCTCTGGAGGCCACCCGTGCTCTCCACCCTCCACAGGACTCAGTCCCTGGTGTCACTGCCAACCCCTACTGCCAGCTCTCTGCCAGACACCTTGCCTCACCTTTCACTCCAGGCATTTCCCCAGCTGAGCCGCTCTCAGAAAAGCCTATTTTTCCCCCTCCTGACCCCAACTACAACCACCAGAAGAACAAAACAAGCAGCCTTCTGCTCTGCCACCCAGCCGCCCCTTTCAGCAGAGAGCATAACGTGTACAGTCAAGTGCAGACAAGGGTGTTGCAAAAACTACATCACCCGCTGCAGGCAGTGTCTATCCGCTTACAGCACCAAAATGAAACTTTGTCCACATGCCACACAGAAGGAGGAGATTGCTGAAAACCTTCAGACTCTGCAGATCCAGGCAAGCATCCTTGTATCGTTAGGTCCACGCTTCACGGCTTTACCTGCTCTCATATAGATGGGAGGCACCTAGAAAAATTAGCCTCTAGGAGCAAGGTAGCATCTTCAGAGATGATGTTCAGGATCACTGCCTTGCTCCAAGCCCAGATAGAACTGATGTGGTTTTGTCCCATGGGTTTATAAATGACTGCTGCCACTAGTTTTGAGGGGAATGTGCAGCCACTCTCCAGAGAAGGCAATTCAGTCTTCAGTGATCCAGTCCTAAACATCTCAAGGCAGAGAAGAACCACCTCCAGAAAAAGCGATATCCTAGGAAGGAGACTCCTCATTGTATTTGGACTATTGTCCAGGGCTTTGCTGACCTGGAAGGGGGGACTTCCTAGCTTAAGCAGAAGGTCAGACTGACTGTTCAGAGTGAGGAAATTGAAGTTAGGCAGCCCCTATTCATATCTGGGAAAAAGCACATATGCTCTTAGGCTTTGTGTGTACAGCCTGAATTAGTGAAGTAAGGACACTGTAAATCACCCCCTTCCTTGCAGCACTGTTTCTCTCCAAACAATGGAAAGCAGAAACTGGAAACATGCTGATATGATAAGGGGGGTGGAGGAGAGGCAAGGTCAGATGTACTCTTGTTGCTGTCTTCCTGGCTGTAGAAAATACATGCCTCGCTTCTGTAAAAGCCAAGGAAGGACTCAGATACCTTAAAAAGCTGTATTAGCTGTGTCAGACCCTTGCCCTTTCTACCTGGATGCATATGGCACGTAACTAAGGAAACTAAACATGCTGCAGATGCCTTGGTTTGAAATGTCTCTGCCGAGAGCTGGTTGAAATGCAGGACTTCTACTCTGCAAGAAATCCTGACATTTGCAGAAGTTTGGTTGGGCAGAAAAATGAGTCATTTCCCCCCCCAAAAAAGAAAATCCGTAGGGAGTGAAGAAAAGGCAAAAAGAATTGCTTGGAAAGATCAAACCATTCCTATTCTTTATTTTTTCCCCCAATGCAGAACAGAGGAACAGCTGCCTCCGTCTCCTGAGGATCCCACCAGCCAGGAGCTGAGCAGCCTCAAATCCCAGCGAGCCGCTGCCTGCGCCGGAGCTCCCGTGGCTTTGGGCTTCCTGCGGCAGAGCTGAGCCCAGCTGGGGCCGGGAGATGCCGTCCTCATGGCAGCATCACCTTGAGCCGGTGGGGAACCAACTCTGCCGCAACCGACCTGCTTCCGCAGCCCAATTTCAGTTTTATTTCCCTCTTGGTTTTTGGGCAAAAGTTTGTTTCACTGAAAAATTCCTCACAAGCCTTTCTTGATACAATTGCATGCTAGACAGTCATTCCCAGGTTTGCTACTTTAAAAAAATCGCATTATTTATTTGAAGGGAGGAAAAAAAACCCATCAATGCAAACTGTCACATGGTTGTGTCGAAGCCCTGAGCCTCACTCCTCGTCTGCTGAAACAGGCCATGGTGACAGCACTTGCGTATGCTGAAAGGGATCGTACCGAGATGCTGGAAAAAACAACCTGTTAAGATGACTGGCTCACTGCTCTGCCCGGAATGGCAACATTTGAACACACAATACGCTCAAAGATGATTAAGCCGGGGAAGTGTAATGATATGTGAAACCAATTTTTATTAATACCAGACTGAAACGCGCAGTCTTGTACGAGGGAGAGAAATCTCCATGCTCCTAGTAATGGAGATCAGAGCCTTAATGATCATTACACTACTAAAATGGTACACTAATACCACAGCAGGTCATGGGGGTCAGAGCAAATGCTTCCTTCTTTGTATTACATGCTTTTATGTCTTCATTTACTCCACCAATTCTCTCATTATTTCCTCCTCATCTGCTATTCACAGGCGTAATTTCTTTGGCTGACATTCCCCTCCTCTCTCACTAAGAGACTATCGATATTACATCATCTGCCTCGCCGCAATGCCTTATACGCCACGAGATATGTTGGAGCAGGTTCCTCCGGGACTTGTTTTCCAGCCGCTCTCCGTCTGAATCAGTAAGGAAAGGAGGATGCTATGCAAAGCCCATAGGTGTGGCTGGAGCACAGCCCGGGCAGCACGGTGGCCGCCGCTTCAACCTCACTGTCTGGGAGGCGATGCCTGCCCGTGAGAAATCCATATGCTGCCATTTGCTCTTGTAGCCTGCCTTAATAAGCCGTTAATGAGGAAAATAATGTAACAAATTAATTGAGCCCACCCATGAATTAAAAAGGTCGATAGAGTTACTGGGGATTTAACCCCATGTAGCAAAACGGAATCCTTTCCTATTTGTCCCCCAGAAAAAAAAATAAATCTGATGATCATGGATTAGTCCTTATAGCCTTAGTATAAGAGCAGCAAAACCTGCCTATCTCCGCTCGGTAAATACATGTCATTGGGGCAGCATGACTCTTCCCACGGCTCGGTCCTCTGGGCTGTGTCACCATAAATCGCTGGGTGATTAAAGCCAGCTAATTTCCTACAGTGCTGTTTGGTTTTGTGGTGTCTTCTGCTCTTTCACACGCTGCTGTCTTGTAACACGGTCGTATGAAACAGGCACCTTGTATCATTTTGAAATATATTGTCAACTGGTTCAGGAGGGAGAACTCTGCCATGTTTTTCTTATGTTTTTTTCCTTTTCATTTTATTTCCTGATTCAATACCGCCTGCCTTCCCTTGCTCTCAACTAGCCAGCATTTCCTACTCCTGGGCTGTCTGCAAAGGAAAGCTATCTAACTCTGAAATTTAATAAAAGCCTCTTAAGTGATTTGGGAGTGCGTAGGAAAGAGAGAGATCTTTAAAAGCAAACATTACTGCTAGGGTGTACATGTAGCTTAATAGGATTTTCTTCTTTGTGAATCTGAGCTCTTAATAAGACAATCTGAGATTAAGGAAGAATGGGAAAATTTTATTTATTTAGGTACGCATCTAAACATGTTTTGGCTGTTTTCAGTGAAAAGTGTGTCAAAAGATACCCCACACCCTAATAACACTAAGTTGGGATAGTAATTTTTTCAGCAATTTATTGCAGAACACCATTTCCCCATCCTCTCTGCTGTTTTCCCTGTAATTTTGCTTTTTCCTTTACCCAGTCTCTCCTCCAAATTTCTTTCATCCCTCTAAGACCAGGCTGCTTCTTTCTAGAGGATGACTGAAAGGAGTGTGAAAATGAGTCGCACAAGTCTTACTCACGGTTTCCTCTGTGTTTGCCCTGTATTACTGGGACAGACCAAAGCTGTACAGATGAAAAGATGCCCACAAGCTACTCTGAGTAAGCTCCTGTTTAGGCTCCTTTAGTGCGGTATATGTTTTTTTCCTAAAACAGGATGCTCTAAACCAGCAGCCCCTGTAAAAGATCAGCAATTTAATTATAGCAATGAGATAAAAGCAGAAATGGCTCTCAGACAAAACCTCTGACGTTTAGATCAGAAGTGATGTGAAAGGACACCCACTGAGGAAGAAGGAACTCAGCACTGATAACGTGAGGCACTACCGTACAGAATATCATTTCCTATTTTTTCCTAAAAATAAAAAGCCTGGGAGCTCCTATCAAAGGGGCTCATGGCTCTGTGCTGCAGGTGTTTCTTCCCCTTTTTAGGTCCTCCCTTGCATCCAGGCCTAATCATGTTCTGATACAGTGTAGATGAAGTGTAAGAGAATAGTGGAAAATGCCATATTTTAAAATACAATTACCGCAGCATGTCAAAACTAGACAGAATTGCAAGGAACATCAGAAGGGTCTTGACACAGCAAGATAACTGGGCAACATTATGGCAAATGAAATGGAGTGTAAAAACTCCAGGAGGCAATGCAGAATAGAAGAAATAATTGACTGTAGTCACTCTGAGGAAAGAATATATCAGTATCATCAAGGGAAGCGAAATGAAAGTGGCTGGTCGGTGGTGGTCCAAAAAGTAGTTGGAGAGATGCTAAACTGTAGATGGAAAGTGTTATTGGGTAAATGATGTAAATAAATGGTGCGACCAGTCTTTAGATGCTGCATATATATGTGGCCATCATAGTTTGGAAATGATGTAGCAGCAAACAGAAAATAGTTCAAGACGGCTGGCGGAAAGGAAGGGGCATCGACAGATTTCCAAAGAGACTGAAAACATGAAAACCACCTGGCGCAGAGTGGAAATAACAACAAAAGAAAAGAAGAGAGAGAAGAGACACAGGAGAGCTCTTATTTAGCTGTCCTCAAGCCTAAATACAGGAAGACGGAGCACTCGAAGGAGTTAAAACCAAGCTGAAAAACATCCCTAACCCATCACACAGCTCACCTTGGGAATTCATTTGCCTTGTGGATATCCCAGAGTTTTCTTGTGGGGGGGCCATGTGGTCCACGTGCTAAGCTCAGCGAGGAAGCTGCTTGTGCAGGGGTTTTCAGTTGCCACCTCACCTATGCAACGACATCCATCCCAGTCCTGCATCACTGCAGCCCGGGGTGCAGTGCTGGACCTCTCCTGGAGGAGCTGTACCCGGCGCAGCCTCTGCCTGCAAGAACTCAGCCCCACTGCAGGTTTGAGCCTGGGTGGGCAAGCACACTGTGGCACAAACCCTTTGGGTGAGGCATTGCAAAGCTTTTAGAACCTGAAGGAAAGTCAGGCTATGAGTGCTCTGAGTTCTCTTTCAATGGGGGTGTTTCGGGGTACAGCCCCCGATCTGGGCCCTGGCTCTCCCAACGCCTCTGAGGTGGCTCAGGTGCAGGTGACACTGCTGATCACAGAATCATAGAATCATTAAGGTTGGAAAAGACCTCTAAGATCATCAAGTCCAACCATCGGCCCAACACCACTATGTCCATTAAACCATGTCCCAAAGTGCCACATCTACATGTTTTTTGAATGCCTCCAGTGATGGTGACTCCACCACTTCCCTGGGCAGCCTGTTCCAATGCTTGACAACCCTTTCGGTGAAGAAATTTTACCTAATGTCCAATCTAAACCTCCCCTGGTTTAGAAATGGCAACCTGAGGCCATTTCCTCTTGTTCTATCGCTTGTTACTTGGGAGAAGAGACCAACATCCACCTCGCTACAACCTCCTTTCAGGAGGTTGGTGTCGCATTGCGTGGCAGCCAGCAAGTCTGCTTGCTGAATGAATACTGCAAGCTGTTTACCTCTCCAGCAATTGCCAGCATTACGACAGGGGTAGTAATTTTTGTAGCTTATTTTTTGATGAGCTACAGAAGCCCAGGGCACGATCTGCCAGCAGTGACAAGCCAGGCTGTGACCTCCTGAGAACAGAGTGGTTGCAGGCGTGTGGCAAGGTGGAGACACACAGCTCTCCGGTGTTTTGTGAAGCGCCAGCACTGGGTGTTTCTTCCTAGTGCCCAAATGAGTTTGGTGCCTCTTTTCCTCAAGTTGTGCACCCACATTAGCAAAGTGATTTTTACTTCTTAAAAAGTTAAAAAAAAAAGTAATGTTGGTGTCCTAAACCCTACTGTATAAAAAAGTAATGGAGCGAGGGGATGCTTCAGTGTCAGCATGGGGCTTAGGAGAAGGAGGTTGTGTTCCCTCCTCTGCTATAAACTTCCACCAACCCCTAAGACACATGCCATTTCCTACTGGGATTTGCTTGTAGACCACAAACTGCAATTTAAGATGTAATCCTGAATCTCTTTGCGTGTGCCCATGTCACCAGGCTGGGTTTTCTATTTTGTGCTGGACCCCTGCTCTCCCAGTCACCCACACCGTCAGTTTGCACAGCAGTTTTGCACTGGAGCAGACAAAGTAGTGCCCAAGGGGAGAAAAACCCAGGCAAGGAAGACAAGATAATCTGTGTTGGGATCCGCTCTCCCTCCACAAGTACAGTGAAGCTGGGAGCCACTCTTGTTCCCCAAGGATGCCCCAGCAGACCTGGAGCATGGTCTGTTCTGTTGAAGTTTGAGAAATGATGGGGCAGCTCTTGCAATGTGGCACATGCCTCATGGTGCACACTGTGGTTGCACTCTGTTTCCTCAAAGCACCCAAGATCCCAACAACATGACCCAACCAGCGTGCACCGCATTGCACCAACACAGCGCATACTCTGCCACAGCAGCCACGGGCACTGAGAACACCGTCTCCGCTCCTGGGGTCCCACCTGCAACATGGCGGTGATGCTGGAGCTGACAGAGCTGTATCACTGCACAGGGAGCTATGGGGAGAAACACAGTGAGATGTCAGATGCTGAAACACAGCTCCTGTGTGAGGACCAAGGCCAGAGAGAGCTGCTGTGCTGATTGGCAGCGTGCAGAGGCCAGGTGTCACCCCAGACACACGTCCCAAAACATGCGCCATAGGGGGTCAAGGTGATGCTGTGGGAAGAAGGGGAAGGACAAAATTTCTGCTGTCTGTTTCTTAGCAGATCTGCCACCGTGCAGTTTTCTAACCTCAGTTTTGCTATCTGCCTCTCTCTTAAGGAGTGGACAACTCACCTCCCTCCCTGCCTCCTCCGTCACAGATATTCCACTCCCTGATGCAATTAATTCACTGGTGTCCATTTCACAGGCTTCAGCTGCACTTAAGTCTTTGAGCAGTTACCTTAACTTCAATGAAACCATTTGCAAACGTGAGAACCACTCAAGTGAAGAAAAGTCTGCCTATAATTTGCAGCAATTGCTCGCATTTCAACTCTGGACTGTGTAGCTTTTTGAGCCAAAAAGATTTAGAGTCTCTATATGAAAGATTGTGCATTCTCCTAAAGCAATGAATGATTCATTCCAGTCGTGACTGAAAAGCTTAGGGCTTGCCTACAGTTGGAAATTTACCAAAATAGTTATTCTGGAAGAAGTCTTGGGGTAGCGGCTCTTCTTCTGGAATTAAAATGCCCACACAGCGTTTGATAACAACGTTGTTATTCTGGAAGAGCTGTTCTGCTACATTTGCAAGTGTTGACTTCCTCATGTCAGAGGCTGCCGAGCGGGTTATCCTAGCTGTGGGATTTAAAACGAGGAGGTAAGAAAGGGTTTGTTTTGGTGTCTGAGCATAATAGTAGATCTGATCTGCAACTGTGTTTTTGAGAGACTCATAAAACTAAATGGGTGGAAACAACATAGCAGATTATTAGCACCAAGGTCCTCTGCCAAACCAGAGGCGTAACATGCAATGGAACTTATTTTATGACCTAATTTCTAGTTTAAGTTTTCCATCAGAGATTGCCTGGGACTTAAGGACACATTGCTGTATTTTAGTCATATTTCTTCCTGGTTTCATGTTGCAGTTGCTAGCAGAGCGAAAGATTTGATTTGGCCATTGCTACTTCTCAACACCCTCATTTCACCACATGCCCCCAAAACTGATACAGTGCAGGGCCAGAATACCATCGGGCCAAAGTGCTTCTTCTCTGGGAGCATGAACTCTGGCAAAGTCCCTCAGATGCTTTATTTCCCAGCTTTTCCCCATAGTGCTATCTGGGAGACTGAGTCCAAACCCAGCAGGGCTTGTCTTCCCTGCAGATGTTAAGGGCCACTTGTGTTGACGTGGACCATCAAGAGGGCTGCTGCCCAGTTGCACCCTGTGCTGCATGGTACTGGTCTTCATGGGCACCAGGTTTCTCATGCTGGGACTTCCTTCAGGCTGGGTGAGGACCACATGCAGGAAACGTTACTCCAGAAAAAAAATCTGTGCTACATCCCCATACCTGCGGGTACTGCCTCTAGCCCCCTGCCTCCCAGCCGTATGGAGACCTGCAAGGCTCATGGTGTTACACACGCCAAAACATGAGGCATCAAATTCAGTGGGAAGTAATTTTGACCAAATTCTTTGGGTTTGAGGCCTCTGTGCATATGTGTATAGGAGTACTTTGTGGTTTTGTTAATGCCTGAAGACGGAGCTGCTAGGCAGTCTCTGCTGTTAAAAGGGCTGTTGCCCCTGGGATGGCTCTTGCCCTGTGGAAGAAAAGCCTCCAGCACAACAAAGAAGGTGAGGCTCAGCATTCCTGATATTTCTACATTAAAAATGAACACTAACTAATAAACAAAATAAAGCTTTTAGGTCCTCAGGATACTTTAAAAAAAGTGCCAGAAAGCACAATTCCTGCCTTTCCCAGACCCTTCCAGTTACCTCTAAAAGCCAGCTGCTGGCTGTGCCATGGCCAGACCTAGTGTCCAAGTGCCCTCCTCTTCCATTTAGTGGACACACCAGAGCAGACACTGACTGGGGAAGGAATGAGAAAGAAATAAACCACTTTACTACCTGTGCAATAGCCTTTATTGTCTGGTTCTTAAAATATCCCCGTGGCCTAATATATGCCATAAAGGCAGTTTAGGCTCTTAATGGATAAACAAACATAAACAGCAATGCACAGGCAGGATTTAAGATCATCCACAAACAGTTCATTTTCAGGCATTGTAAACTGGCAGGAACACATTAAAATCTATGCATATTGCTGGAGAAAGTATAACTGGGAAGGGAGCTGGAGAAAGTATAACTGGGAAGGGAGCCTAGAACATCTCACATGTTTCTGTCCCAAGACAAATGTATTCTGGGCAAAGATTACCAAAGTAATGACTAAAAATTACATCCAGGCTTGGGAGAGCTGTTTTCCATCCTCCAGGGTGGCAATGGGGACAGGAAATCTCCATGAGCAGAGAAAGGGGTGCAACGAAGCACTCAACCCCCTAAAGGTTGAGTACCGCTCTGCCTACATTTTGTGCTCCAAAGATATTACACAGAAGACATGAGGAGCAGCAAAATCCTCCAAGCATGACCAAGCTTGTGGCTCCAGGCTGCACAGGGGAGGTTCCATGGGGCAGAGAGTGGGGCTGGGAGTGGGGCCGGCTCCATCTTCCTCTGGGCAGCAGCAGCTACAGCAATGCAGCATGTGAGGAGGACAGTAAGGTCTGCACAAAGCATGCCATCATATTCAAACGCAACGGTGGCAAGTGGGCTCTATACCTGCAACCCAGATGCTCAGGTGGAACCGGAATCCCGCATTTCCCAAAGCCTTCCGGCAGCACCACATCCCCAGGCTCTGTACACGCTACGTTGCTTCATAGCAGCTCAAAGTAGCCCTGATGCTCAACAGCCCTTTCTGCGAAGTGTAATTACTTTCCTTCTCCTCTGTCCCGTGAGGGCTGGCAGCACGGCTGCAGCGTTTAAAATGCAGAGCTGTGCCTGGCCTGCAAACAGAGGGCCAAACGCAGTCCTGGAGTGCTCAGGGACAGCTATGTTCATTTTAATGAAACACCATGGTTAGATTCAGTCGTGGGACTCTTTAACAGCCAAACTGCAGAGAGCACTTTTACTCCTGCTCTGTTACAGGGTCTCAGGAGTCAGTATTGCACGTCAGGAGGAAAAACATGCCTTCCTCAGTAGATGAAGGCTAGGAGGGTCTTATTTTCCAGATCTATTTCAGCTGATTGGATTTATATTTCTATATTTCAGCTGATTGGATTTATATGAAGCCAGATATGAGCATGATGAGAGAGAATTCAAGAGAGAAAATGAGATGCATTTCACTGGTAAATTGTAAAAATGGAGATTTAACTTTTTATGCATGTGTTCATTCCAGGAGCCTGAATTATCGGAGCTAGTATTTTCCTAATCACCACTATTCTCTGTGTACCCTCCTTTAGAGTGTTGCATTCCCTGGAAAACTGATGCTGGCTCATGAATAGGCAATTACTTGTTTCCTCCTTCCCGCCTGGAGGAGGAAGAGAAGGAAAAGGAGGAAGGTGTCCCAAGGATGCCTTTCCACTTCTGGAAAATGTTAGCTTGCAAATGCAAATGATGCTCTTTTTTGTTTTTGTCCTTCAGGAGACTCTAGGTAGAAAGGACTTTAAAATCCAACCTAGTCCAGGCTTGCCTGCAGGGGTTGGGAGTGAGACATGCAGGCTGATGCGAGGGTTTTTAGCAGCAGTCAGGGATTCATCAGGTCTCAGGAGAAGACCATTCGACCTGAAGGACGTCCCTGGTGGTACATTGAGAGAGACCAACCCATGGCTTACTAGAAGAGCGGGATGGTGGATTAGCGGGTGATGAGGATGCTCTAAACAGCTGGAAGATACAAATTGATTTCTCTCCGGTTAATAACCTGAATAAAGCACCCGGATCCCACCTGAGGAAGTCTGTGGGAGAGACCGGGAGGTGCAGCAGTGGCCAAAGAGGGGTTTAAAACCACCCATGCCAGGAAGAATTTATTGACGTGGCAAGAAAAAAGCCTGCAGGCCCCCGAGCTGAGCTAACGGTTAGCAGGGTCACCCACGGCACCGGCACCAAAAGGCTGGTCAGTCGGCACAGTGAGAGGGCACAGGATAAGTGTTGACAGGGGGTAACGGCCAGATCCTGGGGAGTGCAGGGGGGCCCCATGCCATGCTTGCTGGCTCACAGGGGCACGGCACCAGGGGCTTACCCCGCTTTCAGGCAGCAGGTAGAGGAGCATCTCACTACTCGCCAGGAGTGAGGCTGCGCGGGGGCTGGCTGTTTCCAACCTGCTGTGAAGCATCTTGCCCTGGGAGTTATGATTTCCCTCTGACAGGTGCTTTTATTTGCGTTTTCTGTGCAGCCAGCTAGCCAATGTGTGGGAACAATATTTTCGCTTTATTTGCAGGAGCTGGTATACCTGGAGGTTTGACTCCAACTTGCTTTGGTATTCCAATAACAAGATATTAAAGCTGTTATGTTTGTTATGTTAACAAGCTGTGGTGTTTGTTTTAGTTTAAGGCTTACATTTTCTACAGTTCAGCATGAAGCTCACTGTACTTTATGAAAAATTTAAAAAAAGCAGTCGGCTCTCAGTGCTCTGTTTATGTATTTCTCTTTCAATCCGTTATTAAATTGCTATTAAAAAACAGGAAGTTACATAAAAGAACCTGTGTCTCTTTATTGTAAGTGTGCTGAATGGGATTACCAACTCAACGAACTTTTAAAATATATTTGCTGACCCATTTACCTTCTTGAAATTGATGTATGCTTTATATCCAAGCTTAATTTAATTTCCATATTAACACTATTAACTGTAAATACAAAGGCCATGAAGTCTCCCTTTAAGAGAGAGAAATAGATCGAATTGCATGAAATGGTAGCAGATGTTATTTTTCTCCAAGAAATTAATTTAAATGAATTGCATAAAAACCTGCAGAAGGAATTGGGGAACTGAGCCTATGCTTCTTCTAGAAAAATCAGTTTGTGGCAGTTGTGTTCTGGAAACACAGTCTATTATAAAATAATTGAAAACTCCAGTTTCTGTAGTAAGGGGCCCATTTTTAAATACAATTGATTTGCTGGTGATGTACCCAACAGACTGAAGAACAGCTGAAAGCAAAGCCATTTTCCCAACCTGCAGAGAGTCCTGCCCCAATCTCAGAGGCCATTTGCTGTCAGATAACTTTCAAGAACTTTTAAATCTATCCTTGACATTGCAAGGGAAAAATATGAATGCCCCAAGCACTCAGCCATAGCTTTAGCAGCAGGCTGAAGACTGCATTTCCATAGCAGAATTTCTGTCTCCCTGAACAACTAATATATCGTTCGATGCCATCCGCACAGATACATTCTGCGGTGGCTTTGCCGAGACGTCGCCTCTGCTCAGGTGAATATCAGGCTCCAATTTTCCTATGCCTGTCTGGTCTCAAACCACAATGATTGCTTTTTATGCCTGACATGGGTTTTTGCAATGCTGCGTGCAACTTGGAAGAGTGGCAGCTCTCGGTGATTTGTACAGTCAGCTCTTCCCTCTCCCATTCCATGGCTGCCAAGCATCTCAAATACGACTGCACCTCCAAGACCAATTAGTGCAACAAGAAATAAAGAAGAGAAAGAAAGATCTGGTCTGCAGGTTAAAAAAGAGGGGAGAAAGGGCAGCAAGTCAAAGCAATGCAAGTTGATTTTTTTCCCTTTCCACCATTGCTCGTATAATTTAACCTGACGTTCAACCTGACAGGGAGGAAAAAGGCAGGAGGGTTGTGTGGTTGAGGAAAAGAAGATGGAGGAGCAGTTCCCTTTGTTCCCAAGAGACCTGACAACCTATCTACGCAGTGCAAGAGAAGAGATCCCATCATCCTGCTCCCTGAGAGTGCACTGCTTCCAGGCTGCGCCCCGGCTCTTGCTGCCTGGCACGTCTCCATTTATTTGCTTTAAAAATCTCATCACCCTGAGCAGAAGCAGAGTACACTCCAGGAATATCCTCTCTGTCATTGCAAAAACAGACTGATGAGAAATTCACCCCTTATGCCTAAGATCACTTTCCCATCCTCTTATCATCACAGGCAGATCCAGCCCGTAAACTCAGCTGTGTCAGCTTAGCTGTTTCTTCTTAACATTGGCACTTCTCAGGGAAATGGAAACTGCAGATTTCCTGGTGCTTACCAGTGGAGAGACTCCTCCGGTAACCTGGTGAGGTCCTTCAGAGGAGTCTCAGCATGGTAAGTAGGAGTTAGCCCACAGCAGTTCCCTTCCCTATGGGCAGGCAACGGTGGTGAAGAACTCAGTCCCACAGGGGTAGGATGTACCAAAGCCTCCCAAACCCCAGCATTTCCAAAAGACAACAAAGCAAACCTAAATAACTTATTCCCTGCAATGAAAGGCATATGCAGTGGGAGAGATCCTCAAAGGCAGTTCAACAGAGCTCTGTTGACCTCAGTGAAGCTTCTCAGATCTGACCCTTCAATTTTTTTTTTAATGTACACTTCTCACTATGTATAAGGGTAGACTTACTTTATCACTATAAATCACTTCATAAAAGCCTATAAGGAGAATTACATTTTTTTCAGTAAATCAGGCCATAGCGGTTCTGTGGATGTGCCCAGCCATAGGCACATGTTTGATAAGACTGAGATGATCCCCCATTTTGAGACTATCGAAAGGTGCATATGACCTGCAGGGGAGGAGGGATCATGTCCGTGCAGCCTGGTGCAGAGCTAAGCACACCCATTTCCATTCCCTGCATCTACCCACGCTGCCCTGGCCCGATGCAGCCCCACCAGGACCTACCTGCCGTCCTCCTGAGGCCCCGTACTTAACCCGCAAGTGGTGGAGGAACTTTGAAGGCTTCCCCAAGGAAGAAAATGCTAATTTTGTGGCAGCTGTATCAGCCACTGCTGCAGAGTTGGTGCACGGTCCCCTGGCTTAGCAACTGAGTTAAAGCACGACTGGAGAAATTAACAGAAGAAAAAACATCTACTGAGGTCTGTTAAATAAAAAAATGGGGAGTCTCTGAACTGCAAAATGGAGGTAGAGCATCCTGTGGGACACACTTGCCTTCTCCTGACAGTGCTCCCTGTGCATGTCCCATTGGCCCCCATCAGAGACCCCAAGGCCCTTTCTTACTCTCCCACCTTTGCACACACGCGGGTGTCTCCAGCTTACCCTGCTTCCCAGCACCAAGTCTTATTGGCAAAGTCCTCTGGTAAATCCGAGGGGGAGGGAGATGCATGAGGCAGGGGATGGCTGCCTGAGGCTGTGCCCTTTGCTGCAGCCTGAGACATCTCCATGTGCCATCAAGGGGAGGTGGTGGGTGGCTGAAACCTCAGCAGCGTGGTTTCAGCAGAGCCAGTGGGGAGTGAGGGACAATTGCTGAGGAGCTCCTGGAGTTGGAGCTGAAGTTAAATGGTTGTTCTCCATTTCTACCAGCTGTGGAAAGGGCTGCCTGGTACCTCCAGTGCCCTGGGGGGGAAGGAAGACACCAGGGACTCCATTTTTGTCCCCTGGCAGTGGTCTTCCCTGAAGACCTGTCCCTCCTCAGCTTTCTGGTTATGGCTCTTGGACACAGTGGGGAAAATTGCTCCCAGGGCCAAGATGGCTGATCACCTCTTCTCTGTGTCTCTACATGGGAGGTGAGGAGCAGGTTCCACCTCTGGAGGGAAGAGCATGGGAAAAGCAATCCAATGGGACCATCACAGGAAAGTGCTACTTCCATGGTCACCCCTAATGGGACATGGACTTTCCTATAGGGACTGGGGAGGGATTTTCCATTCCTACCTCTGAGATTTGTAAAATCATCAAGAACTCACTATGGGGGCAGAGCACCCAAAAACCTGCCAATCAAACATCTGGTAAATGCAGCTCCCACTCTTGTCTCAGCTGCTCTGGAATAGAGGAAAAGGACTGACTACAAGGAGCATCACTTAGGTCCCATTAAGGGCACAGCTGGCAGGGAATATCTTGTCAACCCTGATAGTCTGAAAGTGCAATGGATCAGCTCAGGACCCTTCAGGCCTTCAGAGCATGTAAAGCACTGGCTGGCTCAGGTTGTTGCATAGCAGCAGTAGCATACAAGGGGGCAAGAGGTTAGGGATGCAGTTTCTGTTTTAAAAAAGTGATATACTTTAACGACTCTGTCCAGAAATATACGGGGTAGCATGAAATTGTGAATTGTCATTTATTTTCCCAACGTGTTTTGAACATAGTCCATGAAAACAGCTTTGGAGTTTAGCAGAGGTTTAAAAGCATTTTATTATATGTGAAAATAAAGTACGTCTTTAGCATCTTATCTCATATTCAGAGGAGATAGCCTCAACCTTGACTTTCCTTCCAACAGCCCCTCCCTCCCTAATGGCACATTCTCTTTGTTCACATTTTAAAACTGAAGTGGTTAGCAGCAGTCAGAGCCCAGCAAAAGCAACTGTTCAGCAATGGAACATTTCAATCATAAGGAGAAAGCAATAAACAGGCTCATGGATTTGGATAAAGAGACCAAAAGAAAAAAAAAATCTTTTAGTATAATTGAAAATAGGTTTACTGCTTTCTTCTCCTTGAAACTGGATTATCACATTTCAGAAATAACATTTTCAGATGCATTTCTCACAGTATTTTTCAGCCTTCTGGCTAGGAAATACGCCTCAACTTCAAGGTGAAGGCTTGGAGGCCATATATATCTCATGCAGCAGGAGGTACAAGTTAATTTGTCTTATTCTCTGGTTCCTGAAGCTCAGGTGTGTTAAATGGGAGAGAAAGCAGTATTCCCAACTAAAACTGGGTGCCCAGTATCTGATTTTCAAAAGCTTCTCAGTCCCTCGAAGGCTTAGCTCAAAAGACCTTCTCCATCAAAACCTGGCTTTAAAAATGTGAGTGGTCCCATTGACTTCAGCAGAACTCCCACAGGCTTCATGAGTGACTTCTGTGATTTGTTGGATTAAGGCCTTCATGTGCTTACTGTGCTATAGACTTTGATGCCACCACATGCTCCTGAAAATTAGGAATTGCTCTCTTTTCAAGTGGAGACATGGGGAATGAGTAGCTGGCCAGACCTGTTATGGAGGAAGACGATGTTCTCAAAGTCAGTGGTGCTACACGGACCCATCAGACTTTTCTGACTGTGGGTTGTTCTGCACATGCGCAATAATGAACTAACTTTTAGCTCCAAAAATACAGTGCTCTTATGAAAAAAAGAGATCCCAGGATTTCAGGGAGTTTCTCTAAGCCTGCAGGGCTGGTGGGATACAAGACAGTGGTGGGCACACCCTGCGGCTCTGCTGCATGTTCCCCAGGTGGTGTGACCAGAGCTGGCTTGGTGGGAGGGAAGAAAGTGCGGCATGGACAGTATGGCAACCTAATCTGTCTCTGCTTGGAAATATGGGAAGGGGCTGTCCTGGGCTGGGCACCTGACTTGCTGCCTCCCCCACAGACTTCTCCTGCCACCACGGGCAGAGCTGGGCAGGTCAAGCAGAGGAGACAGCATCCCGTGCAGCAATACCCACTGCCAGCCAACATCCCTTGGAGCAGGAGCAGGGAGTCCTGCTATACAGGTTGCCCTCCAGCCCCTGTCCCAGCCTGACCCTTCCTCCTTCCTCTGCCAAGAGGCCTAGCCTGCTAGTCCCTAGGAGGAGATGGTGTTGATGCCATCAAAGGTTGTGGGAGATGGGAAAAGCAGTGCCTTTCTCCGTTCCCAGCTCCCTGAGCACCTCAAATTCCTTTCAGCATCTCTTCACCACAATGGTCCCCCTGAAACACCTTGCAAGGCCTTGCAAACATGTGCCTTTCCCTTTCCCGCAATCTCTCTGACCCCTCTTTGACCCAGGCATCACCACCCAGAGCCCACTGACTCTCCCCTAGGTCTCCCACTCCCCTTCCCACTAGTCCTAGTCTTCCCTGTTTCATTTTAGCACTGGCATCAAACCGCATTTTTTTACTCTGTGAAAAGCTGCGGCTAGTTCGGGTAAAATCCGTTATTTGCGCTGCCTAAGAAGAAATGCTCTGCAAATATTTTGTTTTCCGTGATTTGCGACCCAACTGATTCTGCGCTGAGTTTAGGGCTTGGAATAAAAACCTGACGGTGCTCAGTGTGGTCCTCAGTCAAAGGCAATTTCTGCTCCTGAATGCAAAGTGAAAATTCAGTATAGCCTCCATGTGAACCTATAAACCACCACAGGCTTAGAGAGGAGCTTTATGGACCCTTCAGTCCACCTGGCTGCTGAGATAGATAAATGTATAATTTTACAACAATGCCAAGCGAGAAGAGGCTTGTCTGTTTTGCCTACAAACCTCTTACACAGCTTCAGCAGTAACACAAAGTCCCGAACTGGTGAAAGCTGTTGCTGAAGCAATGGGCTTATGCCAGTTTGTACCATCTGAGATGAGCTCTGTCCAGTATATATAATTGCAATTATAGTGCAGGGTGCGCTGTACATCTGACAAACTGAGCTGTGGCATAATCAATAAACTTAATTACCTATCACAGCCTGCCCACGTAGTACACAATTTTAATTCAATTATAACTCCCAAAAAATGATATATAGCAGAGCAGATATATTTATCATTGAGGTCTAAATCAGCTGTGCATGTCAAGGCTGACACTTAAAAATGAAGATGTTTATAGTTTCTGGAGCCCAAAGAAACCCACATGAAAAAGCACTTTCTTTTCTTCTCAAAATAACTAAAAATGATTTGTCACTGATGGAGGATTCTCTGCCCAGAAAATGAGTCCAGAACTGCACATTGCCTCCCCAGATCCCTGAGCATAAAAATCGACCCTCCCGCATACACACGGCGGTGAGGGGAATCGCAGAATCATCTCCAGTGAAGTGGCCAACAGACTCCCCCTGCCTCCACCATCCCAGTCTCCGGGAAGTAGCAAGTCAGGAAGATGCCTCCTAACCCAACAGGGACACAGTCCCCAGCCTGCCTAGCGCAATATTAAAAAACAGAAACCTTGGTCACAGCTATCGCAAGTGAAAAAACTTTCCACGTGTCCTCACCTGAGAGTTTCTGATTTTCATCTTTAGGGATCTCATTCATCTGTACATCTGCCCCTGCAGGTAAGCAAGTTTTCCAACAACTGCCCCAGTTTTTAATGTTCATATAGCCTTTACCATGAGGTGTGATTTAGGCAGTCTTTTCTCTCCCTGGGTTTCTCTCACCAACACCAGGAACAGCTTTTCCCATCTCCTGCATGACTTGAGATGTGGGTGGGGGGGKGGGTTAGGTGCTCTTGCTCTAAATATGTCTTTCCTATGACAAATACACCAGGATGTTACACCCCAAGGAATTAAAAATGACTAGCTGGCAAGGAGCATAAAGCTAATAACAGAAAAATTAATCAGGAACAACAGCCAGGGGATTCACTGCACAACTTAAAACCAACGGGGTGTCCTGGTCACCGAGGCAAGTCCTTTGCTATTGTAGACACCGTGTCCCGTAATCATATTCACAAATGTTATTCATGGCCTGTTCATACCCTTTTGTTCTTGTGCAAGTGCTGTCCTTCAGCCTAACAGCTGTTTTCCTTCCCTGGTGTCTACCCGCAATATGTTTATAGGCAGCAATCAGATCCTTTGTTTTGCTAGATTTAACAAGGCGAGCTCCTCCTCCTCCTTCTAAGTGAGGCTGCCTGTTCCCTGTAGCATGTCCCTGGGTCTGTTCCAGTTGATTTTGTCTTTTGTGGATGTGGGATACCAGGTTGGCATGGACGGATTGAGGTCTTACTGGTGCCTTCTACACCAGCATGGATCTCTCCCTTTCTCTTGTGCAAAATACCTGGCCTCTGAATTGCTTTGACTGTTTTTTTTGCAACAGCACTAGGTGGTTATGACCACCATTAAGTCAGGTTTGACAGAAATCAGCCCATCCCATGTCTCCAGACACTTTCCATCAACCCCTGCTTAGGTCCGTCCAGAGACTGTTTGTCTGAGATATAGTCTTGCAAGGATGAGCCCATGCCCAAATTAAAAATGTCACCTCGCTTCTTTCTTCACCCCTAGGCAAAGCCTATTTTAAAAACCATTTGGGGTCTCTGGTCTGGAACTGGATCTCATTTGCGGGTCCCAGTTGTGTCTGTCTAGTGCCAGTGACTGTAATGCTGGATGCACAGGAGCCTGCAGCCATCCTGGAAGGTTCATGGCCACCCCATAGCGGTGGGATTCCAGCAAGGCCTCTCCAGCTGGCATTGTCTTTTGCTCCTAGTACCTTAAACCAAAGCCATTCTTCATCCAGGTCCTACTCCTATAGGCTTGCTAAGGCTCATGCAACCCTGTTCCTCTGCCTGTCTCTGCGGAGAAGTGCCTTTCCTACATGGGACAGCTGTACCTCGTTTTTTCCTGCTCCCACTGCTGACTTGGCTGTGGGAACGGGGGAACCCCAGCAGCCGTTTCAGCTGGAGGCCCCCGGGTAGCACTTCTAGGAAACCTGGTCTAACATGCCAGGAGCTGGGACAGCCAAAGGGCCCCGGAATAAATGAAGCTGAGGGAGGCTCATTCCCTACAATCTCCCGTCTCTCCAGGACAGAGGTGCCAAACACCTGCCCTGTTGGCTCACTGTGTCAGGGCGGTTTATGTGCCTTTATAAATTGGCCTTATCTTCATCAAGGAAAAAGACTGTTCTCCTGCTATGTATCAGCTGTGGCTGAGGCTATGAAGACAGTTTGTAGAATTAAAACAAGCCACTAAGGCAAGATATAATTTTCGCCTTCCCCATTCTGTTAATTTTGACACGTAAACAGGCATGAAAGCCACAGATTGTCTTGGCTTCAGTAGGGTTTTACCTCAGCAGTACTACACATAGTGGCTGATGTAAGCAAAGAGCATACCTTTCTCTCCCTTGCAAATCCTCTGCTTCTGCAGAATCTGAACTGTCATTATAAAAAAAAAAAAAAAAAACAAAAGAGAGTTTCCAGCCTTTTTGATTACAAATTAACCCCTAAATGTGAGCAGAGCTGATGCTGTGCAGGCTTCCTGTCACTCCTGGCAGCATGAAACAATGGCTCAGAGATGTGTGAAATCTGCTGCCCTTGTTAATGCACCGGCAGCGCTAGCGCGAATACTCACCGATAACCCCAAACCTGACAGCATTATAAGTTGACACTATCAGGAGGGGTGTGAGTCGAAGAGGAGCCAGAGGCCTATGGCAGATAGGGAGGTGTCGCAGGGAAGGGAAAGCGAAGGGAAGAAGGAGAGCAGGGGTGGGTGTCTGAGGGATCAGCATTGCCACCTCTACTCTCGCCTGGCTCCTTTGGGGGTTGTCCATCATGGAGGGGCTCTCCTGTCTGCTCACACATGGTCACTGGAGGGGACCTAGTGCCAACAATCAGTTATTACGTGCTTGCCCTGTTACTCTGCCTGCCCCTGCTCCCCCATTCCTCTGACACCAGCAGGACATCGTTGCACCTCCAAGGTTAGGATGGAGATTGATATTTATGGAACACCCTGCAGATAGGGGTCCAAAGGCCTTCTGAAAGTGCACCTGGGGGCTCAGACTCAGGGTCTTCCCCATTCTTTGTTACCCAGGACCAATATGCTGGGTGCAGACTGAGATCTAGAGATAGTCATGGTCCCTTTTAGATAATCTAGGAGATAGAAGAAGTAAAGACAGAGCAGACAAGGAAACCCAGAGAAGGCTTTACATTGCCATTTCTTTCATTTATTCAACTTTCACCTGTGGCAGCTAGCGAGGAAGGATATGAAATCTGGGGGAAGATCTCACTGATGATGAAGTGTGTGGGGGGAAGTCCTTCCCTGTACCACACACTGCCCTAACAGAGGTACAGGGAAAGGAAATGAAAGGAGCAAGAGGCACTTTGAGAAGTCTGTAGGAACTGGAGGAAAGTTGGAAAAAGGGATGTGATTACTGCTGTGTTTGGAAAGATTTTATGCTTGGACAATGGCAGGAAGACTTTTAAACAGAGTGAGAAAAAACAGCAGAAAGAGGATAAGAGAAGGGCACAGATCAAGGTGAAGGTCTAGGAAATGCATTTTGTCAGAAGGATTTTGGATGGCAGGTTATATGGCAGAGAGGCTGGAGAATATAAGAGACAGTGGTGTGGAGCCTGGGATGGCTAGTCTGAGATGCTATAGAGCCAGAGGTGTCGGGAGGTGTTGGATGTGTCATGGGGGTTTGAAGAGCCAGATCTACCCACAGGCTAGTAATCTGGTAACAGATGAAATGGCTGGGAGACACTAACCAGGTTTAAAAGAAATAATGTGAAAAGACTTCTGCAGATAAAACTAACCTGGCACTTCTGCTCTCAGATGCAAGGATATATTTATGATGATTATGGTGGATGAGCAATGAATGTTCAGTTTTTATATTTTCTCTCCTGACATCTATTCTGACTTGCAAATGATAGGCCAGCACTCTACTGATTACAGGATTATATGACTAACTTCCAGCAGAAAAAGAGAAATCTGTCTTTTTTTCTGCTTGAGATGGAAGCAAAGTCATCAGCACTGAAGATTTGGCATCAGGGCTCTAGTTTATTTTCAGCTGAATATTGAGAATTCTGGGCAAACTCAGCACAGTCCATCACGTTCAGATCTTTTCATGTGAGACTTAGCAAGACTCATGGCACTGATGGAATAGAGGAGAATGCAGGAATTATTAATGTCAGCAGTATTATGTAGTGCTTGGTACCTACCTTCTGGGAATAGTAGGAAACATTGCTGACATGCAGTACAGTTTTATTTATTTTTCACTATTCAATCTGCTTCCAAATTGCGTAAATCCCACTTGTTAAGGCTGAGATGCAAGGCAGGATGATCTGGGGAGCGAAGTGGGAGGAATCTGCCTGCGTGCAGATATTCTGCATAAGATGTGCCTCACTGTGATATCCTGTGTGAGTCCTCGTCCCAGGCAGGACTAGCATCTGCTGCTTCATTTGATACATCTGGATCCTGTCCCAGAAGGATACTCATCATTTGGAAATCCTCTGGAGGTCCTGAGGGCATCTTTACCCCTGCCTCTGACCCTGCATGACCATTACCCACTCACCTAGATTTCCTTTTACTTTTCCATAAAATTACTCTTACTAACATTTTGAGCATCACGGCTGTGCTGTGGGGCTAAGCTTGAGGATATTGAGAATATATGCTGTGATCATATGACAAAAACAACTCCTGGGTGTGCCACAGGTCTGTGTACCACGGTTAGGGTTGGACACAGGACCACAGCATCGGACTTTTAGCCAGAGAAGTCCCTGCTCCCGAGTAACACATACAGTCCCAAAAGCATGGGGTGAAGGAACTGGGGACAAGCATGACTCCCCATGTGGGAATGTAAGGCAGGGACTGGGGGGCAGAGCAGAAGGGGGAGCTGTCAGCCTTCCCAGTCCTGATAAATCAGTGCCGAATATTCAACTCCTTCACAAGCCCAGTGCGGGGATCAGGGTTCGTGCAGTTCCTGGAGAACTAAATGTTCCAGGTAAGTGCTATTATTAGGTGTCCTGCAAGCAGAGGAGCAGAACAAGCAAGCAGCCAGCTTTGTAACCTATGGATACTGAATTTGAAAAGTCAGGAAGGACAGAAATGAGAGGGACTGGGAGAAGGAGATGCTCTTTCTGCAGACACAGAAGCTGCCCTGACAAAGACGTGCACGTAGAGTGGGCAGCCACACAGGGTAGCAGCAAGGTTTGAGCTTCAGCTTAAGTGGCCTGACTTTCGGATATGCAGAGAGCACCCTTGCAGAAAGAGAAATGCCTTGGGATGCCATAGAGCTGGCTCTTTTCCACCTGGGGAAAGAGTCACACCTAGGAAATCAGAAAAGGTGCATGGGCGGCAGTAAACAGGGAGTACTTATTCACTGTTTCTCGTAACACAGGGCTGGCATTTCCCCTCAAACAAGCAGGCAGTGGATCTAACACTCACTGTGCATGTGTGTTTTTTCACCCAGTGCATCGCTAACTCACTGAATAGTCTTTAATAGCCATCACATTTAATATGTGATGATCCAGGTACGATCTGCTGTGGAAGCGGATGAAGCACAGTTCCCTGGAGCCTGGAAACCTTTGTCCATGGAGGGAACCCTCTGTGTGTGCCCTGTTTTGTATTCGTAACAGACCTTTTGCAGGATGAGCCCTGGTGTTCACCCCCAGAGTGCCTCAGAGTGAGAACGGGTGAGGTTAGAGAGGCAGAGCGAGCGATTCTGCTGAGCCTTTGGGGACTGCCGCTCCCGCGTGCTTCGAAGCAGCTCCTCTGATGCTCTACGCTCACATCAGAGGTTGGCAGAGCTGGACCTAACCCACGCTGCCCATCCATCCTCAGCCTGCATATGTCACTGCTGAGAAACTGGCCTCCAGCCGGACGATTTGGGGTAAGACTGAGCAAAGTTAATTCCCTGCCTGCGACAGAGCTTGGGAAAAATAAGACCAAGTGAAGGTTCCATACATCCTCTGCCTAATGTCTGCCCTTCCCTGCAGTAGCAAGCTCAATTCTGAGTTTGGTCCTGACTTTGGACTTAAGTTTGGTCCTGAGTGGTCCCCAGATATCCTCTAGACCCTCACCCTTGTCTCCTGAGCTGACTGGCAGAGAACACAGCTCCCGCGTAAGCCGCTGGTTAATCCAGAAGTACAATTTGGCCCTGGAGGAGCACAGCCCGGTGGGTGTGCTGCCAATGGGGATAGCCCAAAAGGACCTGGAGAAATTAAAGAAACGCTCCCCTCCCCCCGGCGAGCCTTACAGCTGCTGCTGCCTGCTCAGCTGCTGCCCAGACAGCAGGCAGCAATGCCTGCCGGAGCTGGGGATGAGGGAGGGGAAGCTCTCCTTCTCCCTAGCTCCGAGAAGGGCTGGCGTGGCCCAGGAGCGCCAAGTCCAGCGTGCAGGGCTGCCACGGCTTGCACGGGAAAGCAGGACAGGGAGGCAGAGGTGCGCGGCTCCCCTGTGGCTTAGGAGCACGCCTGCCGGCCTGAAAGTGCTGCTGGCCGCCTGGCCGGTGTTGACAGCGGGGACAAGGCCTCAACCCCTCCTCAAGCTGGGCTCATGGGGGTACCCCAAAGAGCTGCCGTAGGAGCACAGAACAAAGCAAAAAACCCCTGCCCGTCTGTAACCCCAAAGTGCAATGCCCCCCGGTCCCCAGGCTGGGGGCTGTACACACACAGCCAAACCAGAGTCCCTGCACCGGAGAGCAGAGATCCCCATCTTTTTCCTGCTCTCAGGAAGCTTCCCTGGGGACTGACTAAGCCTAATGGCAGAGATGATAATAACTACTACTGCTTAATCAGGACTGTTTTAGGATAAATTCTATTTAATGAGGATCCATTTTGCATGTGGCAGGCAATTAAAGGATGCTTAAACAGAAGAGAGAGGTGTGAGATTCTGAACACGGCTTACTGGAGGGACAGTGCGAAACAAAGACAAAGGCGTATATTTTGCTGAGTGCTTCCGTCAGTACCTGGAAGGATGAAAAATGAGTCCCTTTGCAACCCATGCCACTGCACCTTCCCCAAGATGGTGCTCAGTGTGTGTGTGTACATGTACGTGTGTGCAGCCACATCAGAGAGCTACACCCCAGCTCTGCCGGAGACCTCACGCCTCACTTGGCATGAAGCAGCAAAAGGCAGCGCAGTGACCAGAAAAACCTGCAGCCCACCATTTGCATACACCAGGGATCGCTGCATGAATCAGAGAGGGATGAAATAACTGTGAATCGAGGGATTATCTCACTGTACAGGACAAATGGAGGAAAAAAGAGAAGCCATTTCCAGTTTCATTATCCTTAATATCCCATTCACTGTTGTGCCTTCCTATGCCTCCCTGCCTTTTTTTTTTGCATTTTCTCCCCAGTATAGGGTGTGCAAGCGGGCAAGCAATGCTCTGACTTTGGGGGAGGAAGGCAAGCTGGCTTTGGGACAGGCCTCCAAGCCTTGTGTGCACAGCATGGCATCTCTGAAGAAAAAATGCCCTGCCCGACTGACTCCAACAGCGGTAGCTACTGACAGAGGAAGGGAAAAACTTCAGGGAAGGCAATGGCTTAAATGATACGTAAATAAAAATGACACATTCAGATTTCACTCACCCTTGGAGCCTCCTCCTCCTCTCCTGGCACTGTCCTCCTGAGCCTTCCATATCTCCAGAGGCAACATTTTAAAACTACAAAAATAGACGTGTGGGAATGAGGAATGGCTCAAGTAATTCCAATTCCTCTCATCTCACACTCCTCAGCGATCCCAGAAGCTTTCACCCCCCAGCAGCAAATACCTCTGGAGGGCAGCTCATACCAGCTATCTTAGGCACTTGTAGCTAGCGTTTGTAGGGAGATGACCAAGATGACCAAGACCTCTGGAAGTGACTGTTTCTCTCTGTCAACATGAGGGAACGAGACCAGTTTAAATTAGACACCCAGAGAGAGATTCATCTTGCCGAACTTTAAAAGCCTGTATCATAATGATAACAGTCTGGACTCTCTTCATAGTTGATGGAGAAAAAGCCACTTCTACACGTGATTCGCTGGATCTCTTTTAGACATATTTTTTAGGATGAGATGTGCTTACACATCAGAAGTGCCTGTTTCTTTTCATTGCCTATAAAGGAGTCAGTATGACTAGCTCAACTGTTGACGTGTGCACTGTAGGAATCTAAATTTGGGCAGATAAATCCCATTTCCAACTTTCAGACTGCTGAAGTTAGGTAACATGAATTCGACTGTGGGCATGTGCTAAATATTTGAATAGATGCTATTTTTTAATTCACCCTCTCCTTGCAAGACGACCACATCAGTAGGGTTATCTGTGGGAAGAGGAAACAGTGTGTGTCATTAAAACCAGAAGACATCCAAATTCTGTACTTTTTTCTGGCACAGATTACCATGTGAGCTACAGCAGATTCCTTAATCCCTCTGCTTTTTATGCTTTACCACTATTCGATATTCAAATGTTAGCTTACAATTTAATTCCTGAATGTGCAGACAATACTTTTTAGCACTTCACTGTTCTGTTTTTTCCTCATAATATTTTTATGTGAACATATAATTTTGTGTCCAGATTCATTATGTTTTGAGTGCTTTGGCTTTCTCCCCTTCCTCTGGGAACTGCTATGCATTTCTTTCATAAACCTGAACTCTCAAGCCTGAAGAATGGCACTAGTATCTAATATCAGAGCAGTCCTCCTCCACATTTGCTAGTTGTGAGAAGAGTATTTCATATTTTCTCTCCTTTCTAATTTTCTTATTTTCCTTGAGTCTTCAGTTCTTTGCTGATGTGTAGGGCAGTATGTTCTGTTCCAGAAGAAGACTTGGGAACAAAAGCCAACCAGAGAAAAGGGTTTTATAATTTATTGTGTGTGTGCCATTGTGTTACTGGGTAGTTTGACACCTATTTCAGCTTGGCTCACAGTTTCTTCTAGGAAAGGTTCTTTCACTTTGGAGACTTGGGAGAGAACCATGAGGGGCAGCTATTGCTTTCAAAGATACAAACACTCACCCCTTATCCCATATGGCAAAAATGTGGCAAGGGATTTCTTGTTAGTGGTAAACATTGATTAAAAAAATTGATGGATGAGGCTTAAAATCCACCAGAAAAGATGCTGTGTGAGGAGGCTTGTCACCATATTCAGATCATTCTGCCTAAGAGTCTATAAATTTTAAACGGGGGCAAACATCATCGCAAGCACCAGCAGGATGTTCACCACCTCTGAGCAAAGGAGCGGGGAAGCACTAACGGTTCCCCGAGGAGCTCCTGACCCGCAGTGCAGCCCAAAGAGTGGCAGTGTCTGCCGCACCGCCGGCGTGAAACAGGGAGGAAGGGCGCTGGGGCATCTTGCCGAGGTCACGGCTGAATGGCTGAGGAGCATCTGAAGAGCTTGTGACAGCCTTTGAAATGAACAGGAGTATTTTTCTAAAGAATGCACACGAAAGAGCCACAAACATGGAGAAAGTGTAGAACATGCACCCACAAAGACTAAATTTAAAAGATGTGCTTAGCAGGGAACACATGCATAGCATATGGATGCAGCTGACGGAAGAGCTGTTGGACTCCATTCAAGATACCACTCACATAGCAGATGAACCGTCATAAATTTAAACTACACATGTCACATCCTAACCACTAAGGTTCCCTTTAGTCATGTGTGAATGCAGTTTAGTTGTTGGATCCTGGCTCTCGAGCTTAGTCGCTCTCTGAGCGCATAAGCGTGGTGGGCAGGACACATAACGTAGAGAGATCCTCAGCTGTTCGTTACCTTTCGTGAGTTATTAGCCTGTGGACTTTCTGCAGCCGCTACCTTGGCATTTGTTAGTCCTGGCACTCGCTGCCTAATGGGTGTCGCATGCTATCCTTCAGCTCTTCAGCTGCTCGCTGACTGACAGGCCAACTTCTTTAACATTTGCTTTGATATATTTTCTCGTATTAAGTTAAGCTCCTTGAGCTGATTAAAAGCCTTCCAAGATTATATCATTGCCAAGCCTTCTACGCACACGCACACATGCACAAAGACAATCATTCTGAAAAGGAAGACAAATAATAAAACCTGTTCTGGATCTTTCCAGTTCAGATGCTAGCAGGTGAGTCTCTGTCCTCCAGCCAATTTTTTATATTATTGAGCCAATACACATCTCTGATGGATATATACGAATGCCAGGTTATTATTCTTCGGCGATTAGTTTCAGCTATCAAAGTCTTTTAATCCAAGATACAATATAGTGACAAAACTGGTAGAACAGGTAAACATTTACAGAGCAAAAATCAGACCTTCTTCCACTTCCATGCAGCACTGGAGTTGTAAGAGATTCCTTGCAGCTGCTTGCAAGGAATTCAAGTTTTAGATTTGCACTATCCTTTGGAACCTAATTTTACAAGCAGCTGCCAATAGTCCATTAATTTGAATCCAAGATGCCCTCCGAGTTAGACTAGTGCTAAAGAAAGCATTAGTTTCCATTCCAAAATGTGCTTTATCACACATTCCTGCTGAGCCTTTTGCATATCTGTTTGACTCAAGGCAATAGCAGCATGGTATTTAAGCACCAGTTACATGTTGGTAATATTTTAATAGGGATATTTTAACAGTATTTATTTATTTAACAGTATTTATTTATTTTAACAGTATTTATTTATAAATATTTAACAATATTTTAACAGGGAGAGGAAGACTTAATGACCTTAAACCTTGCTAGGATCAGAAAAAAAAACAGACTTAAGCATTCACTGGAAGGATTTTTAGGGAAGTCTTGCATATTTCTTGGTAGTGAAGCTTTTTAACATTATGCCTAACACTCAGATTCTGTGGATGTACAAAACTGGAACTAATTTTTCTGGATTTTCAGGTTTCTTTTTCTCTAATGGATCTAAATGAAATTAAAACTCAAGCACATTCTCTCTTTCTTTAAAGTCAGGTTTAAGCAGAACACTGATATTTGTCACTAATGAATCTATATTATGGTACCAGCCGGTGATACCACCGTGTGATGGCAGTTTCTTTCAGATTTGGGGCTGTATGGTAGAAACACAGATGCAGAGGCAGTCATATGATTTCGGGCTGTATGGTAGAAACACAGATGCAGAGACATCTGTGATATGATTTAGAGGATAACCTGCTGTTTGATGACGCTGTAGCTGGTGCAGGCTTTGGAGGTTTCTTTGGTGGCAGGTTTTGTTGCTGATATTACTGCTATTGACTACTGGCAAAGAGGTAATGATGAAGTGAAAGTAAGGCATGAATGTGAAAGTAAGCTGGAGTGGAAATCATAGGAAAGAAAAGATATCATTGAGCCCACTAAGGACAACAGTGCTTTTTTTTTTTTTTTAAGATCTTATACAGAGGTGAATATTAGTACCTCTGTGAATACGGAGATTTTCCACAAATCTAAAATGCATCATGGGAAGAAGACTGATGGGCTGAAAAGGCTGGAACTATTCTGCAAGAAATGGCATGGTCAGTGTCATAATTTATTCATCTAAATAGAACTGGTGAAGCTAAGAAATGAAAGGCCCTAAATGCAGAGGTGACTAAACCATGGGACGCACTTGAAGAGCAGTGGGTTGTGGCCAGAGATAAGTCTGAAAGATGACCTGAACAGTTAATATTTTAAATTAACTTCAGGGAGCCAAAATTGCTGAAATGAAAGGCAGCGAGAAAGGAAGTGTTGATGGCAAAAGAAATTGAGCTTCTGGACAAGTATTATAAGGATGAAAAGGCCAAAATCTAGCAATGATGTGGGAGGACTGAGTCAAAGGTAACACATCTGTGGTACTGGAGAAAGTCAGGAAGAAGGCAAAGTTTCACGTAGAGGAAAAACAAGCATCAGTTCAGCCATCCTGAGTGTAAGATTACAGCTATGCAATAAATAAATTCAGAAAGAAAATGAAAGGTGTGGTTTTCATCAGAGGTCTGGATTTGCAAAGCACACCTGAAATTTCTCAGCCCAAAGTAGCTAAAGGGGTGCAAGACTTGAGACTGTAGGAGATGGGCCAGAAGGTCAGGTCCTTGTTGGACTCTTGTAAACCACCAGAAGTACAAGGGGACCACGACAAAGTCAAGGAAAGCTGAGAATCGGTAAAGAATTATGTCACAAAACCCCCAAAGTGAACAGGCCTTCAAGAGCAAAATGGCAGAGAAGTTTGAAAAGCAAGGGGGCAGAAGATGTAGTAACATGCTGAGGCATTGTATTTGTCCGCACCTAGCTAGTCACAAAGCTTGCTCTTGCATCATGTGTGTAGAAACTCTGCACCTCAATAATTTTTACTTTATTTTAAATTAAATTGACCAAGATGTGCCTATATAAGATTCATGACGTTTCCATCTGCCTGGAACTTTAGACTTGCAAGCCCTTAAAAAGAAGAAAACATCTTGTATTAAATTTTCTAAGCAGCCAAAATGCTCTTCATTTTTTTTCCCTGTAGTTTAAATTTGAATTTATGTTTCTAAATTTACATATTGAAAAACTTAATCTGAAACCTCTTTGGAATTTGGATGTCTCTTTTTATCACATTTAATTTAATTGCAGCTACTTCTGGAACTGAGGCACCACCCCTGCAGCTACCGGATGTCAAAGGACAAAAAAAATAAATTGCTTGAAAGAAAACTGAAGCCACATTTCTATTCTGCATTTGAGCTGCTGACATTTTCTAGGTAACACCAAGAGATGTCAGAATACTGGCTGTTAAAGCAGTCTATGTTTGGAGCCTATTAAGTTGAATTCTGAGAGTGAAAGGAAATGTGAAGACTTCTGGAGGGATTGACATATACCATTACTTGCCTTATTTCAATTTTATAGGGGAAAAAAGGAGTTTTTTTCCTACTTTTTTGCCCAAAAGTTCCTCTTAAAATGGGGCAGGTTGCCGAGAACCTGAAATTTCACTCTAATTCCTCTGTGTATTCGAAGGCTCCACAATACAGCTCCTTCCCTTCTGATGAGGAAGGGCTAAGAGGAACCCCCATCAGAGCCTCTTACTCTCTCATTACTGTTGGAGGCCACTGCTGACCTGTCTTCCTCTTTGGCACCAATAGTTCTGCCTCTTTAATGGTCCCACATTACATTGCTCAAGGGGTCCTCTTCTTGTTGATAAGGCTGTAGCTCCACCGAGGTCTTTAGAGTTACACCAGCGTAGAGGCATCTGGAAGGAGGAGGGGGGCTCTGAGTGTCTTGCTCAGGTCAATTGTATGTCAGGTAAAGCAACCAGAATGATCTTGGTCTTGCTTCCTAAGCACCCTCTTGTCTTCTCACGCAGTGGTAAACTTATGGAGGAAATTGGTTTCCTGTCAGCTGAATACTCCCTGGAGCTCCTTGGCATGCACAGGCAGTCTGGCAGGACATCCCTCCAGAGACCACGTTCCCGTCCCTCAGCCCCTTGCTCCGGCTCCTCTGTCCCATGCACAGAAAGAGATGTCTCAGCACAGACCTTCCCCCACCCACTGCACAGGGCACTGAGCCTGAGACGTGCTAAGAAAAAGCATGAAGGAGTGAAGAGACCATGACTGCAAACAGCTATTGCTTCCAGAGGCAAGCTGCTTTTCTTTCTATACAAAGCTCGTATATCCCGCTCCTCCACACTCACAGCTGTGGGAAGGATGCATAGGGTTGGGTAGTGTGCATAGGGCTGAGTAGGGTGCGTATGACTGGGGAGGGTGCATAGGGTTGGGCAGAGCTGAGCCTGGACTGACAGGCCCAGATGGACTCCTTCCAGACCTAGCTGGGATGTCTCTGCCAACCTGCTAATCTTGATCTTAGGTTAATGGACAGCTGGTGGCATGTAATCAGAGGTCCTGTTCATATATACCCTCCACACCAATGAGTCTCCTGAACGGTGTTGTGC
This sequence comes from Oceanodroma leucorhoa, assembly GCA_030449065.1. Classification (NCBI taxonomy): domain Eukaryota; kingdom Metazoa; phylum Chordata; class Aves; order Procellariiformes; genus Oceanodroma; species Oceanodroma leucorhoa. The sequence goes on from JASVER010000001.1 coordinate 9,895,671, forward strand.
AGGTCTATCAGTTGCTTCCTTCAGTTGCTCCCAGAGCCTTTTGCGTCTGCCAGTTTATAGATTATCTTAAATATTGTTTCTGACTTCAAAAATAAGTGGGTGTATTTAAAGGCATTTGAAATCCATCACATCTGAGCAAGAAATATTACAGAACAGCTTCTCCCCCTCCATAGCAGTTGGCCAGAGGTTTTCTGCTGAAGCTCCTGCCTCAGCCTACACTACCCTTAGCATTGATGTTCCCTGTTTCCTGCATCTGCCTGCTCTCATGGCACAGTCCTTCTTCAGTAGTACTGCTGTTGCCTGCCTCAAAGGCAGCAAGGGTGTGCATCAGCCTAACTGGGGCTGCTACAGGACCATGTAGACCCTTTGCCAAGCTACTGGAAATTTAGAGGAAGCAATCCGAGCAAGCAGAGCTGCATCAGGCAATGCACATCTCGGTCTGGAAGGCTGAATCCAAGCAGAAACAGCCCAAGAAGCTGAAATCCTTTGTATATGCCCATGTTACTACCACGTGAAGCAATTTGCAGCTAGCTTCACCAAATTTCACTTTCCAGGGATGCTTTTCAGGAACTAATTCAGCGTTTGCTCAGTTTGGATCTTCTTTGTGTTATGAAGGGTAGTGATGTAGTGATGAAGGGTGCAAGTGGTTGGGGGTAGATAGCTGCTGTCTTTACCAGCACTTTACCTTAACTCAGCCCCTGGGAAGATCTGAGTGCATTATAAATGGCTCACGCCTTACTGCAATAGCGCTAGGACCCTGATTAGCTAAGCCAAGGTCAACTTAAAATTCAGCGAAACATGTGCTGCTTCACAGGGAAAACACAAGAGGCTGAATGCTTTTCAGCCTAAGCAGTAATGTTTGACTCTTCCAAGACCCTGCCATTATCAGCTTGTACTGGTGAGCTAGTCAGGAAAATAACAGGCCCAATTCTCCTCTCAGACTGGAATCATGCAGGAGATAGTCCACCAAACTCGGTTCACCTAAGAGGTACAAGTGCAATGCAAATGAAGAATGAGGCCCACACAATTTTAAGGTTTTAACTCTTCTCTTAGTCTGAAGGAAAAAGACTGCCTTGAAAATACCAATAGATATTCCAGAGGAGATAAAAGAAAAATAGGTAAACATTCCAATGAGTACTGAAGGCCCTGCAGAAGGAAAAAGTATTGCTCAGAAAACTGAGATGATATTCCAGAGGACAAAAGAATAAAATAAACCCCTAAATTACCTTCAACCATGCATTCAGTGACATAATTACATTATTTTGCTCAGTCCATTCTTTCTTTCTAATCAGATTAATAAATATATACACCAGGAAACATTAATATTTTGTATATGTGGGAGCTGATTTTATTCAGCATTTTGAAAATCCTTAAGCCTGCTGTTTATTTCGATTATTTATCATTTTGCAAGGAGAATGCAGGCAGCTAGAGCTCAGGAAAAGATCAGAGAGTCCAGCTCTCCTCAAGGCTATTTTTTCTCTTTAATCCTCAGGGACCTGATTGAATTGTTCTCTGTTTATTATTATTTTATATTTCTTCTGCACATTCTATTTATTTATTTTGATTTATAAATTATACTACCATCCTAAGGGCAACTGTCCTCTCTGGATCATTCCTCTTCTGCCTGTGACATTTGTGCAAACCTCGTGTCTGCCTTCCGCGTTTCAGCCCTCGGTCCCAAACTACTTTAGGCCACTGTATTGTTTAATTTTTTCCTCACTTGGCCAAGCAGCCTGAAACCAACTGCATAATATTCTATTTGACATTAAGCCTCACATATACTTTACAGTCTCAAAGTTCTCTGGGGCAATAGCTGTCTTTTAAAATTATGTACAGCGGGGCCAGCATAACGGGGCCTCAGGCCTTGAGATGGCTCCCTCAGGCACTGCCACAATGCGGTGTATATTTCTAACAGCAGAGGAGATGAACCACCAGAAGAAGTGCCAAATCCTCCATCCCTCGGTAACGTTGCGTCCCCGCTGGAACACATGACACAGCTAAACACGAGTTCGATGCGGGGGTAAATGATGACATTTAAGGGCTCGTGGAGGTCAAAAGAGATGATCCAATGGTCCCTCCCAGCCTTCGATCCATGAATCTATGAATACAGATAACAGCAATTAAAAAGCAGCTCTGTGAAAAGGCCTCCACAGCCACTGCTGCAGGGACACTGCGAGAGTTTTGCTGGAAGAGTTCTTCAGGAGTGAGGCTGTGGAGCAACTCTGCTTTCAATGAATAGGCACCACCTCAGGGGGAGAAAACATCTGCCTGGGGTGGCAGAAAGAGATGTCTCTAGAATAATGTCATCTTAGCTAAGCTGGAGGTATGACGACTCTATTGCTGATTCCAAAGTGGTGCCACAAATAAATGAATCAAATTCTCCACATGTCATTTTTAGGAGTGAGCAAACAGGAACGGTGAGTGGCATGGTGAATTTTGAATTGTTCACTGACTGGCCGTTGACCCTCCTTTAAATTCCCACCAGTTTTGGAGTTGCTCATCTCTGCTGGCTCTGAGTTCACACTGCAACTCAAAATAAGCTGCAGCTAAAAGAAAAAAAACTTAAAATATCAGGACATTATTTGCAGGTGTGATCCAGGCAAGACAAGGACTAGGAGTCCCAAACTGCACAGCTACGGAAAGCTTGCTAAGCGAGGCAGAGAATATGCAATATCCCCAGACACCCACCAGCAGGTCTTTAAGAAAGAGCTGAACCTCACCTTGTTTGAGCCCAGAAAAAGACTCCCTGTGGAGAAGAGGTGGGAGTCAGTATGTGCCCGGCTGTTAACTTTATGCCCTTGCTATACCTTCGCACAGCACTGCCAAATGGCAGTGGATCATTTATAGACATGGAAAAAAGGAGCTGCCTTTTTCAACTAGCCTACTTAAGCAGCAGGCATCAGCAGTAATTGTTAACAAGAGCAAAAAATAAACTTTGAGCAACCTTACCCTCCCACCAAATCCCTTTCCAAACAGGTATTGTTGTGCAAGCAGGTAATATTTCTAGTAATGAAGCAACAAAGCAAATACAGTTCAGTGCTCTGTAAACACGAATGCACGCAGACCAATACATAAGCCTTGGAATAAAATTCCTCGAAAAAACACTTCTTCGGATGCTTCCCAGTGATGGAGTACCTGCCAATGAGAAATCATGACTTTTCAGAAATTGCTTTATAATGCAAAAGCACTGGAAATCATAGTTATGACTTCCCAACACAAACGATGTTCAGGCTCTGGTTGGGTCAAAGATGCAACAGGAAGGCTAGAAATGTGAGGTGGCTAGCTGGTGGGTCTTGGCTTTGACTCAACTTCCAGAATGACCCAGCAACAATTCTTCTTCACTTACCATGCTCTGCATTATTTTGGCACAGAAATATCCCTAGTTCTCTGGCATGATTTCATGCAAAATTGTTTGATCTTTGCCTGCACTTTTCTGCAAGGCCTGGCTTGTTTCTCCTGCTGCAGCATGACACCTTCCTGACTTCTTTCTGTCAGTGCTGGCGTTGCCATTGCTCTGAAGAGCCGATAAAGATTTAAAGTCTGCGTAACCTCAAGCAGCCCCAAGCAACCGTAAGCCTGCAGGACTCTTATGATGCAAGTCAGCTCCAGACATCTCAGAAGTGCTGGCAAAATTGAATTTTGCTGCAAAAGAGCAGCAGCAGGGCCAGGGGAGGGTCCCGGAGAGTCACACTTTCCACCTCTGCTATGGCAGAGGTGTCAGGGGAGTGAAGAGTTGATGACAACCATTGCGGGGAAGCCCTTAGGTCTTCACTACTGTCATCAAAGGCCACAGCCCCACATGTCCTGATTCCTCCAGCAACAGCCACCAGGCTGGCTCTCCAGGGCACTCGCACTGACAAAGGCGGCTGCAGGAGCCTGAACTCACTCTGGTTTCACCAGCAGTCTGTTGCCATAGGCAACTGCCTATTTTGCCCATACCTAGAGCTGGCCCTGAGCAATATACACAGCAGGATTGCTATGATGAGATTAGCACACTTTATTACACTATCCCTGCTCTTATCACCAACCCCAGCTCTCACAAATTCAAGATAAGGAAATTTCCCTCATGTACTTACCATGGTCTTGAACAGCACTTTAGAGAGAAGCAGTGAATGCCACTGTATTCACATTTACATGGGAAAATTTAGAGAGTCATTGCTATTCTTGTTTTCAGGTCCCCTGAACCCTTCGATGTCCCAGTTCTGGTCTGGTTGCTTATCAGTTATCCCAGCTTGAGTAGCTTGAGAGTGTCCTCTCTGCACTAGGCTAACGTTGATATGGGGCCAAGGCATCATAATCCCCTCAAATGTAGCCCATAATCTTCTCCATTTGTTAAAAGAAAAAGTATTTTCCTCCTGATCCTTCTAAAACACCCAGGAATAGTCTGTTTCTTAGGCCAGCTTTAGCCTGTGCACCACTTCACTTTTGGCAGCTGGGGTAGAGAGCTACATCAGGGTAAGCATACCTGTTAGCTTACAGGGAGGTGAAACATCTCTAAAAATGCTCCAAGTCTCACTGAAAGCCAGAATAGGACTTACTCTCTAGAAACTTAGACACGTAACCAAATGACTGCCACTTAACACGTTATAATCCATCAGCTGAGCAGCTCAGCTGCAGGCACAGCTGCATTGCACTACCCTGGCCTGACTTGCGATCACCACAGGGAAATGGAGTGGACTGTAAATTAGAAATGGTGAGCCTAAACCCTTTCTTGCATCTACTTTCCATTTAGGTTCCTCACTCCTTATTGAAATACCTTGTTGATTCTGGGAAATACCTCACTGAATGTAGCCCAGATTGTCAAAGATACTGCTTTTTAATCAGAGTGGGGCATCTAATTCCTTTGAAAATCTTAGGGTTTAGATCCTTCAGTACTTGCATAGCTCTAAAAGTCTTGAGCCTCAAATTGGGTTCTGCAGAAAGATATTCATGTAATGTGAAATCCTGTTGTATTAAACAACAAATACAGGCCTAAACTGACCTGACAGTGACCTTTTTAATAATAGAAAATCATCAAAATAAGAAAAGCACAATGCAAATGCAGATGATTTGGTTACAGTAGATTTGATCAAATAAAACAGACAATTTAATTAACCAGTGATTAGATTAAGTAGAAGTCTCTGTATTGAGTGATGGATAATTAACTGGAATTGTATTTACTTATTTTTATTGTACTGCAGAACAAGGCACATCTTTGCCTTTCTTTCCTTTCACTGCAGTCTTTTAATTAAACAAAATTATTCTGAATGTTTTACACAGGATCTAGGCCCCTAAGTAAACACGGTTAAGTTGGAAAGGGAAAGGCAGCCCTATACTGAGATTTAGTTGTCAATCAATACTGGTCGTATAAATCTCATCCAATGTAACAGTTACAACCCTGGCTTTTCAGAGCTGCCTGGCATTTATAGCTCCAGCTGAGTGGAACGTGAGCTGCAGGTGCTCAGTCCTTTGGAGAGCCATGCCCTTATTGTTCAAACATAATTTATGCTTGAGAACAAACAAACAAACATATTCAAAGCAACTCCTAATTTCCGCACCTGAGTCGATCAAGATTTATTTTTATCAAGGCAAATGCACATAAGGGAATCGCGCACAGCTGATCAACATCTAAGACAGAAATGGATCTTGCACTTTGAAATTCTTATCAGAAATGGTTGTGGTGACTTTTAAGTGTAGGCTATGTGCGAGACAGTCTTTTAAAGTGATTTAATTCCCTCCTTTTAAGGACTGTAATCTGGAAGATTGGTTTGGCTCCCCATCACTCCCAGGAAAACACTATACTACTGAAGAAGCCCTTTTAATAACACAGCTTGTCAGATGTAATTTTATTTTTTAAGTATTTTGTTAATTGCGTATTTGCCAGAGGTTTTGTGATATCCTATAAAAACTGTCATAGCAGGCAATCACTAGGTTCACCGTACACATGGGTTGCATATTCACATGTTCCTCTGTTCAGAATACATAACAGTTAATTTGATGAAATATCTGCTGGCAAAGTTTCTCCCCTAGCTGTGGGGCTATTGTCTGTCTGTCTGTCTAGACACTCTTACTGCTCTCATTACCACGGCATCTCAGTGCATCCAGACCCATGGATATCTGAGGAAGAGTTAATAAGCATTAGCTCTTGCTAGGTCTCTTCAGAGGATGCTTCTGCCAAACTGCAGGGGACAGCAGATGAAAACAGCATGATTCCTGAATGCGATGAACTGCCTGACGAGGAAAGCTAGCAGGACAGTGTGGAAGCTCTGGCATCTATTTAGCAGTGCCTTGCAGCCTGCCTCTGGCCAGGTGGCAGGGCATTCGTGTGTTGGCTTATACACAGGCGTTTTTCTCGCTTGTGTGCAGAGACGAGCAAAGCTAGAGTTACTGCAAGCTCTGTGCTAGCGAGGATGCCAAGGAACACCATGTGGAGGCGGGTGAATTCTGGATGAGAGAGTGGGTAAACAGAAAGGCTGAAGTGCCAGGGGTAGCCTCAGGGGCATTCCCTTAGGGAACAAACAGCAACTGAGCTAGGAAGTAAGGCCTCACCACAGCAACTAGCTTCTCAAGCTGATCTAAGAGATCAGCTCGACTTTTAAGAGAAAGACCTGGTTGACCAGGTGACGTGCATGACCGTAGCTGCTGCATTTTAAGACTATATTTTTTGGTCCTGAAATGCCAGTCCATGAATTTACCCATTTACCTGTAAAACCTGGAATCTATTTCATGGTGCAGACTTTATTTTCACCGGTGCTGAGTGCAAGACAGAAACAGATAAAACCACACCTTCTCAGCAGCGTTGATGCTCAGGGCTTGGGCCTCGATCCCTTGATGTTATTAAGAAAACTTCTATTGTCCTTCTCATGAGAAGGCTTTTAACTAATTTGACTTGTACTCAGTCCCCACTTACATCTGAACAACCACTCTGACCAAAAAGGGCTGTAACCCTGGGAGGAAAACGTGGCCTGTGTTACATACAGATGTAGCAGGCCATTTCAGTAGTCATTCTCCCAGTTCTCAATCTCCTTCTCCTCACATGGAGTTACTGTACCTCTAATCTTTCTCACTAAAGTCTGTTCAGAATAACAGGAAAATGGATGGGACTATATGAGAAAGTCTAAGAATACATGTGAATCCTCTGATATTTCTAGGATAAAATATTTAACAAGTATTGTTGTTGAAAAAGCTGAGTGTCAGGAAGGCCTGCGTAGCTCCTAAATAACATGGACAGAACCATATCATCACAGCATGCTATTGCCCATGGACAGAAATCTCAGCTGAATACCCCCATCTTTCTCTTCACAAGACCGCCAAGACAAAGAATTACATACAAGCCACAGGACGCAGGAGTGTTTTCCAGTGTCCAGCAGCCTAGATGCATCCTGACTCCATCTCATGACAAAACCCAGACACGTGTTTTCTCCTCCTCCCCTACTCCTTTATCCTCTTGTCTTCCTTTCTGGAAGGCCAGATGTGTAGATGTAGGCAAGAGGGCCTCACTGCCAGCAAGGAAGGAGTTGTAGAAGATAAAGGAAAGCTCCTCCAGTTTTGGTGAAAGCAAGGAAGGAGGAGAACAAGTAGATACGGAATACCAGCTCTCCTGAGAAATGTCAGGTAAGAGGAAAAGAAGAAGCAGTGCCTAATTTTTTCTGTTCAGTGGTGATATACGCATGCAGACACCAGCCTAGGAATTGTGGGGGAACTCTAATGAATCTCTTCGAGTTGTGTCTATGGTGCTGATTACCACTGTTCCCGCAGAAGCCACTTGTATTTGTGATTCTGAGAAGTTTTCAGCAGGCAATGAAGTATTAGTCACTATTTAAAAAACGTACCACATAATTGCAGAAGATAGCATGTTCCCGTTCCAATTAGAAGTGAATAACTGTAATACCTGAAGGAGCCTCGTGAAGCATCTGTAGGTAAATACCGCTCTTTGTAAAGGAATATACACATATAAAAATGCATAATAGGCTTGCGAATGGTAAGGTTTAGATGTAAACTACTGAAGTAAAAGAACTGCTGTTCCATGGAGAAATCTAAGCAGAGTTTGAGATTTTTTTCTAAAAAGATGCAAAATATATTGCTAGCAAATTGTGCTCTCCTTTATTACTTGTATATCAATATGGCAAGCAGAACACTTTCTACCTGAGAAAAGTTTGTCCTCAGCTCTTCATGTTAAATTCACAGAAACATTTAGACATGGCAATGCTTCATCTTCAACCAAAGCCTGTCTTCATACATTAACCATGCTTGCAGCCATTCTCCAACACTGAGGTCAACTACTATGAATGGCCCATATTGACTCTCAAAAGTCCTACACAGCATGGCTGTTGCAAACAGTTTACTGGGAATGGGACTGTTCCCAGTAAACATCTAAATTAGCTCATTGCAAATGCTGAGGTGTGCCCTAGCTGCTAGGTTATGTAGGGGAAATGTAGGGGCATCTATTCAACACATACGCAGTCTTCTGGAATGTATAGAGCAGATGGGCAGATTCTGATGATCTACATGTTGAAGGTGGTTGCTGAAAGTGGCGGTGCAGTGACTAAATCCACGCTTTTGTAGATTCAGCCTGTAACATTTCACTCCTACCCTAGAACTAGTAGAATCTAATCAGCTTGAACCTATGCTGTGGCAATATGTCAGGTACCTACAGAGTGTCCCTGAACCAGCAAATGAACTTTAAATCAACTGAGAAATCCCACTGATTTGTGAATGGAACTACATCTGGACCCAACCAGTTCTGCAGCTTCAGTTTCGATCCTGCATTTGGTGAGGTGTTGATAGGCCTACAACGGCCAAGTTCAGGGCTTTGATTAATAAATGCAACTCTAGCCTCTTGACAGAACTGTACTTGCCCACTGGAGGTCTGATTCTGACCCAAGATCTTTGTACACCATGTTTATGTGGCTTTCTTATGTTACTACAATGTTGCACTTGTACAGTGCTGAAAGATCTTTGAACAAACTCATTTTATAATAGGGAATAGGAATATATATGGGGTATGACTGCAGGCTTGCAAACAACAGAAATACCTGAAAAACCCTCTGTTCTGCTATTGATCCAAAGGAGTGCTGGAAACATTACTATGGCAACAATTCTTACCCAGTGGAAGAAGCATGCCATTATCTGCGCATAGGAACAAAACAAGAGGAGGCGTTTTTCAGAACTGTTGCCCACCTCCCCTTGACCACTACGGATGTGCTGACCTTCTGGCATGAGCTCCTGCTGCAGGAGTTTTCAATGAGGTATGACTTACAGAATTATTTATTGGCCCATTCACAGAGAATAAAGAAATTCAATTGACCAACAGAGTCCTGTCACAGAAAACAGCACTGCATGGAACTCCTGTTTTTTAAAAGTATCAAACATCTTCCTTAACCTTGTTAACAACCTGGGTTATCGGTGTGAATAAAAGAGATAAGGCTGCTCTGGCTCACTCTAAATGTTGTCTGTGTCATTTGGCTGCACACCACTTGAACCTTTCGCAAGTACGGTTATTAACTCAGGAAACTACTGAGCATCTAATCTGGCCATGTTCTTACTGAGGATGAGTTCAGGCTAAAGTACAAATCTGCTGGTGTTGTGGTAATGGCATTACCTGGTTTATTAATTAGCAGCTAGACAAATAAAGTCAGCAAGAAACCATTTTGCATTATGTGGCTAAATTTAAAGTCCACATCCCATATAGCCTGAAGGCAGAATCGAGAGCTAATCATATTCCAGGTGTTTGTAACACTTAAGAAGCTCTGTGTTCTGCTCCTAGCTGCATCTCTCATCCCCAGCTTCACATATGGGCAATTTTAAGGAGTACTGTGACTCTGCCCACTGTTCCTAACCCTGGGGGGGGGAGCGATACTGGCTACAAGTCCAGGCAGACTGTTCTTCCTGTAAATGGCTGAGGAAAACGATTGTGTGGGAGATGGTGCCAAGCAAGGAGAGAAAAGGAGCAGCCTGGAAGAAAGCTTCCAAACACACACTCCCACTGCAGAAACACTTTATGGCTGTCCTGAGGCTGGGGAGAAGAACAAGCAGCTGCAAGCTCTTTCCAAGCAGTTTGTTTGCCAGTCTTCTCTCTGGCCAGCCTGTGGTACAGCCAGCTGTGAGAGCCACACAAGTAGGTAGAACAGCTCGGCCCACTTGGGAGCTCACTACTGCTCCACAGATCCACTTAACAGCATGACCCAAGTGGATATTGCCCATTGCCATTAGTATTGCTATCCCCCTTTATTTTAAAACCAGAAGGGTCAGAAAAAATGAGAGAGAGCCTGGAGAGAAGATACACTGAAGAAAGAGACCAAGACTAATACCAAGTATGTGAAGTACAAGGAACAAATGGAAAGGACATCGCTACTACCTACTAATGTTGAGAAAATAAACAAAATGCCATCCAGCCTTTTACTAGGTCTCAGCCTAAAGAGCTGACTTCCTGCTTATTCTGTAGAGATGGTAAAGATCTATTTCTTCTAGAGAAGTATGTAGCCCTGCTGTCCCTGGAAATTATTAATCTTTCCTTCATGGAAAATGTCTCCTGCATCCCATCACAAGCGGCCACACAGTGGCACAGAATACATGTGCGTCTGCGTCTATATATAGGTATATATTACACGTGCATACACACGGATAGGAAAGTGTGCTGAAAATGTCTTGATGGAAGAAAAACTAGAGTACACACTTGGATTTAGCCTATTTGGTCAATCTTTTTCCCCGCCCTAGAGACAGTTGGTTTTATTCAATATTGATTTTTTTGCTAGTTCTAGATGACTTTGGGTCCTGAACATATAGAAATAGGAGCTATTATTAAGGATATAATTATTATTTTGACAACATCAACTTTGACAGCTTCATGAACTTTATTGAATAAACAATGGTTCATTACCCATCAAATAGTATTTTCCCACTTCTCCAGCTTTCTCTGCCTTCAATATCTGAGAGCCTCCCAAGTATTTTATAAAAGTAATAATCTCTCTTCTAGCCTTTAGGGAAGCAGCTTGATCAGTTCCAGGAATTTTCTTCCATATTTGCTATTGCACATGTGAGAGCAGGTGTCCTGGGCAGAAATTATTAAGGAAAGGCTAAGTCAAAGAGATAAGATACATGGGTAGTCTCAAATGCAGGGAAAGCTCTGTTCATTATCAACTCCCATGAAAGCAAATTTCACATAGCCCAGGTCCAGCTCTGCGCTCACAAGCAACCCCCTGTTGGCTGCGTTTCTTTATTCTGGGGAAATGGAATTGCTGATGGAAGTCATGCTCACTGAGGAGGAAGTTCTCACCCAGATTGCTTGGGATATCTGCAGAGGCTTTCTGAACATCAAAGTGGTGTCTACAACGTGGGTTCTGTGTAAAATGTGGGAGCATCACTTGCAAACGCTGATTTTGGGTGGTGGGGATGCTGATTGCAAGCAGGCTCTTACATTCTCTACCTGCTGTCCCCGAGTCCCACTCACAATCAGAACTGTTGTCCAACGTGCCCATGGTACACGATGGCCAGTTTCCCGCTCTGAACGCGGGTGCATTTCTTCAGTTTGCGCAGCCCCCCTTTGCACAGGACTCTGGCATGTGGGCGTTGAAAGGTACTGTGGAAAACCTAGGCTAGCATTTTAAGAAACAGGAGTCAGCCACAAAGATTTGAATCTGAATCTGCCCTTTCTGGACTTTGGAGAAGCAAAAGCTTTAGCTGCAAATGCAGATGTTATTATTCAGGACCGTCTTTAGCAGGTAGCCACGAAGTTTGGGCGCCACAAAGTTTGCCACCCATGTTATTGGGGGGGGCTTGCGCTCCAGCGTGCGAATGCGGCATTCCCGTCCCCAGTGCACAGCAAACGAAGCGGCCGCCAACTGCTCTCACTCCCCTTGCCAGCTTCAACCTAGGCCCCTGGGGCCCCCGGCCCATCCAGCCCGCGCGGGCTCGGCAGCCCGGCGGCGGGGCCGGGCCCGTTGTGACGCGCCCGGGGTTGCCGGGCGGCGCGGCGGGCTCGGGGCGCGGCGGGCTGGGAGCGCGGCGGCATGGCGCGGCGGGCGGGCGGCGCGGCGGGGCGCCTGGCCCCGCTCCTGCCCCTGCTCCTGGCCCTGCTGGCGGCGGGCTCCCGGAACGGCAGCAGCGCGGAGGCGGCGGAGCCCCTGGGCGGGCGCGCCGAGCCGGGTGAGGCGGCCCCGGGGGGTGTGGGCGCCCTCGGCGGGCGGGGGCGCCGCTCGTCCTCGCCACCTCCGGCCCCAGCCACCCCCTCTGGCGCCGGGGCCCACCGAGCGGTGCGGGCGCTGGCCTCCCCTCAGCCCGGCCGGCTGCCTGCTCGGTTCCCCTTACGGCTTCTCCCGCAGATGCCGGTGATTCCCACTCCCGCCACGGGGAGTTTCCTCCTCCCCGCGCAGCTTCCCCTTCTGGAGGCAGGGGGTGCAGGGATAGCAGGTTTCGTGCGGAAGAGCAGATATTTGCGGGGCTGCTCGGAGTCGTGCTTTCTGAGCAAGGCTTAATCACCGCCAGGATGTAACGATCTCTCCTCGGTGTCATATGCAGGCAGTGGGAAGGTGTCAGAGTGTATTCAGTGCTTTATTAAGCCATGCAGCATCACAGGGGCCCTCCTGAAAAGGGGAGGGTGGGGAGACGGGGAAAGCTCCAGATCTGCTTGTCGCTCTCGTTGCTGAAGTGTGGGCTACGGAGAGTTGGATACGTGCAAACCCCCTCCGTCTGTCATCGAGCAACGACCCGCACAGGTTCACAGCTGATGTGTTGTCAAGTGCAAAGCCAATTGCCAATGGAAGGATTTCCGTCCTGGGAAACCTGCATCCCCTTGGCTGCCGTTGTGATATGACTTTGGGGATGGAGCAATGCTGCTCCCCCTCCCCTCTGCACTTTGGCCTTCAGGACCCCATAAGCACTAAAGCCACGATGCTGGGCAAGAATGAGATACCCAACTCAGGAGTCAGCGAGAACCCCTAGGGTTCATGACCGTGACTCTGAGTGCTCTCTGTTGACATTTTTAGTAGGACTTCTGTGGGCTTTTTAAGCGTTTATCAAAATATTCTGCGTGTATGCCGTGATGTGGCTTGTAATTGAAATGGTGCATAATGGCAAAGACTTATGTTCTACATAGGTTTTACAAGGCTTCCAAATGTAGAGAGGAATACAGACTGCCTTTGCTGTGCTGGTACTAATTGCAGCCCCCTGACAGGAATGTAAATGCAGTTCCTTAGCACATTCTTATCTCAGCATGTGTGGGATTTACATATATAACTCCTATTAATGCTAATGGCAGCTATATACATAATTCTCTTCGTATAGGGCTGACACTATATTTTTATCTGAACCTGATGCAACTGGAACCAGCCATCTTACTTAAGTGGAAAGATCTGTGGCTTCTTACTGGAAGCTGTCTTAACATTTCGGTTCATTTAAAATGTAGGGAGGAAATGCAGGTAAAGGAAGCAATACAAAACTTTGTATTGTGGTATTGGCATGGAAGGTTCATACCATTCACATAAAAAATGTTGTGTTTTCCAGAGGATTATCAGTGAACCTGATCCTGTTTCCCGTAAAGTTTCTTTTTGTTGTGTTTTGTTTTGTTTTTTTTTAATTTCATTAAATCAGAAATCAGGATTGGTGATTGCTGCTGACCTCGTTAATTTGGAACCAATCAGCTTTTAATGTTTAGATGTGTTTAAAGGCTTATTTGGAGTATTACTACTTAAAAAATACAGTATCTTTTTTATTTAGAGCTATAGTCAGTTCATCATTATGAATCTCTGCCAAAAGAGCTATGTTGCACGTTGTGGTGCTCTTGAAGCCAGAAGCATGCTGAAGGGGTATCGTGGTTGATAGCTTCACCTATAATTAGGAGAAGTTTACTTTTACTGGTTAGCAAAGTCCCTCAACCTTCTATTAGTAATATCTGAAGTTTTGTGTCTCTTCTTATTTCTAAAGCTTTTTCTTCTTTTTTTTGAAATTTGTGTCTGGATGGGAAATGGCAGCTTCTCCTTTCAGGTATGATGACACCCTGCTGTAGCTACACTCAGCTTGTGACCTCAAAATTGAATTACAGGAATGCCTACTTTCAGGGTAGCGGTTTGGGGCTTACCATAAGCTGATACGAATTGTCAGAAATCTATTGAGTTGAGAATTTACATCATCTGAAGCTGTCCTAGCCCTCCCTCCCATTCATTGTTGCATGTTTACATTTATTCTGTGCACACGAACAAGCGCACTCACATTGTACCAAGTTGAAAACAGGCATTTTTAAACAGGACTGTATTTAGACTGTAGACAGCATCCTTAAATTCTCCTCCTCCTCTCTGCTGTGCTGTGGTAGCTGTTGTTAGACAAGACTGTTGAATGACTGTCCAATTAATTTAAAAGAAACTAGGGGAAACATGATAGGGTGTCCATGGTGGCGACCATCTTCTAAAGAAGTTGTTATTTTTTAAGGCTCAGTAGAGATAGAGTTTGAGGATACACTGGCCGTTTTAAAGGTTGTCTCTGTTTTCATAGGATTTTAGTCTTATCATTTTTTTCCTTATGTTTTGGCTAAGGTTGGATTTCTTATCATTCAACTGGATAGTTAAGTTATTGTTTAAGGATCGTTGTGCATACTCTGGAATACTGTTCTGACGAGCACAGCTTATATGCTGAGGTAAATGTCAAAACCATAGAGACAGTTAGAGATAACAGAAGAATAAGATTTTGATGGCTCATTTATAATGTTGGGAAAAAGAGTTCAGTATCAGTGTATCATTGTGGAGAATGCACCGTGCTGCTGTAGTGTAAATCTTTTACAACGGAGGAATAAAGGTTTTATATTTGGATATCACTGACTGCAGGAGAAATGGATCTGTTCCTTTCAACCTGAGAAATTTAAAGTTTTGGATAGTGTGTGAAAAATGCAAATGTTACTCATAGATTTAGTAGCAAGAAGTGATATATAAACTTGCATTGCTGCACAGAAATAACATTTTGTAAACATAAATCTTGAATATAAAAAACTGAGAGACAGTGAAAGCAAACTTTACATTGGTAAGTATTTGTTATCAGAAAAAAATTATCTGAGTAGGCGGGACTGGCAGTGTAGACTTGTAAAAACAGTCATAGTGACTTTCTCTTTGCATTTGGAAGAATTGAAAAGACCTATTGCTTATTTAATGAATAATTTCCAAAGGATCTTCATTAAGTTAGTTTCTGTATGGAACAGTTACTGTATCTCAGTATATCTCAGTGTCCCTATAAGCAAACATTCAAATTGCATGCTATTAGGATAAAATATATAATCCAGATTTGAATCCCAGATGGAGATGAGAACCTTTTGCTTTTGTTCATTCTGCGAAACCCATTCTGTAACCTCAAAGTATCATTAAAAAATGGAAGGAACCCAATCACAGTGATTAAAACCCCAGTACCTAATTAAAATACTGTACCTGGTTGACTCATGTTTGTGCTGGCTGTCTAAACCTGACCTTGAAGTGTGATGGTGAAAAAATCATGTGGGAAGGTGTACGTTAGCCAGAAAGAACAAGGAAATGAGTTAAATGAATATTGTTTAATGAAAATTTTTCTTAACTCTTTTCAGGGAAGACCTATAATTTGCATAGAACCTAGACACTGCACTTCCCAGAGCATTCAGTAGGCTAATTTAACATCATAGGCTGGTTTATAAGAAAAATATATCTTTTCCTTTTAAAGAATCATCTTAAGGTTTAAACATGAATGCTATTCACACTGGATTTTATGATAAATTTTTCATAAATGTCTTGTTTTTCTGGTTTAGTTAGGGAAAGCAAAAATGTTGGCAAATTTCACATTTCAACTAAAAAGTAGTACAGATTTCAAGGAGTGAGTTTCCTGTTACTTGGGCATTTCCACCCCTGTCATTGTACTAGAGATGTAACTTTAGACTTTGTGTTCAGGTCTGAATGCCACTGTGTCCACACAAGTAGAATTCGGAGTATGCACAGTTACATGTGGTAAGTAGCAAAGCAGATGAATAAAACATATTGTCATTTGTGTTTGGAAAAAAAAGTGCTAACTGTAGCAATTTAGCAGTTGTAATTTGCTTGCCCTCGTTCACCTCTCATTGATTTCAATTGCCAATAACTATAATTAACAAAAACAATCAGGCTGATTGTCATTAGGAGTTTAGGTCAGATCTGTTGTTTTATTAATTTCACAGCCTGCAAGCTCCTATTTTAAACCAGTTCCCTACGTTTATTGGCACATGAGCTGCCTTCCCCAAAGTAACAATTTTCGCTATTTGTGAACATCTGTGAGATGTTCAGAAGATGAAAGATCTTCTGATGCTTCTCACAGATGTCTTCCCACATACAATATTGCCAAAAAATTGCTTGCCTGCAGTAGCCTGTTCTGTATTCCACATTTATACAATTTATAAATTGTGCAATGGAGAGGAGAGGTATCATTCTGGAGTAGGAAGGGAGAGAGGAAAAATGAAATAAGCCTTAAGAAGGCATCTCTGCGTTTGGGGTGATGATAAAAACTGCTGTGAGGTGGTAATTACATTGGTTAGGAAGCAGTCTTGAATCAGAAATGCTATTAATTTTTTTCTGAACAAATTCAGCTTCTCATAAGACCACAGAAAAAAGAGAGATGAGTTTTTGCCCCCATCAATCTGATGTTTTCTAGAGTATGCCTTTCTATTTTTTCCAGCCACTTTTTCATATTTCCAATGAAAGAGCTTCCTTGATTCCCTCCTATTTCACATCTTAGGACATTATGGGTTTAGGAGATTTTTTTTTTTGCTTCTACATACTTAAATATTTCTCTTTCTTCACTTCATAATTTCAAATCTGCTTATATGTTCCATATACTGATGCCGTATATGTATCCCCATACTCTTAATAACCTCACTTGCTCTGATGCACACATCTTTTGGATACTAAGAAACTGTTCCTTATGTCCCATCCCTCTAGCAGTTGTCTCAAATGTTCAGAATTTCCAGAGAATTTCACTAAATTTTGTCTCCATTTATCTTTGATCCCTCAGAGTTAATGTTGTGGTGGGTTAACCTTGGCTGGACGCCAGATGCCCACCAAGCCGCTCTATCACTCCCCTCCTCAGTGGGACAGGGGGAGAAAATAAGATGAAAAACTCATGGGTTGAGATAAAGGCAGTTTAATAAAGAAAAGCAAAGGCCTTGCGCAGAAGCAAAGGAAACAAACAAAATTATTCTCTACATCCCATCAGCAGGTGATGTCCAGCCACTTTCTGGGAAGTAGGGCCTCAGTATGCATAGCGGTTGCTTCGGGAGACAAACACCTTAATACCTCCCCTCCTCCTCCTCCCCCCCCCCCCCCCCTTTCAGCTTTTGTTGCTGAGCACAATGTCATATGGTATGGAATATCCCTTTGGTTACTTGGGGTCAGCTGTCTGGGCTGTGTCCCTTTCCAGCGTCTTGGCCACCCCTCAGCCTACTGGCCTTTGGGGGTTGTGGAGAGACAGCCTGGATGCTGTGGGAGCACTGCTCAGCAGTAGCCAAAACATCGGTGTGTTATCAGCATCATTCCAGCTACAAATACAAAGCGCAGCATTATGAGGGCTGCTATGGGGAAAGTTAATTCCATCCCAGCCAGACCCAATGCAAGTGTTTAACCCCTTTAATACTGAAAATTATATAGTCTTACTGAAGAGTCAGGAAAGGGAAGCACTAACAAAAAAGAAAAAGGCATCATCTCATATCTGGAGTTCAGATCATGTTTGTTGCCTTCATTCTAGTCTAGGCTGTTCAATGCATGACATGTTTGTTGAAAGGCTGGAAGGTAGCTTCTTGGTTCTTCCAGTAAAGCTGTAAGGTCTTTGTCTCCTTCATATTCCTTCTTATTCCCTAGATTCATCTAGCTAGCCCTTTATATTTCTTGCTTTTTGAACTGACTCCATTTTCTTTTTTTTTCCCCGTAATGCTGTGGCTCAGATCCATTGCTCCTTTATTCGTAGTCCAGGTTTACAGAGGCACTAAAGCATAACTAAAGCATATGTTAATGTTGTCTTGTCATACCTGCCTCAAATTTGCCTTAGTCTCTTTGTGGTCTAATTGTTTTGGCCACTCTTACCTCTAAATTTCTTTCATAACTGCTGTTTTTGTGTTGCTAAGTATTCAGTTCTTTGTGGATCATCCCTCTCCACCCCCCTCCCTCCACCAGTCTATTAATTTGCATTTCTCTAGGGTGAATTTCATTTTGGTAATTTATTTTACTGCATTGTGGCCAGTTTTCTGTTAGGTTAACTTGTATGACTTGTTGAAGTTAAGACTTCATTTGTTAGAGCATCTCAGTAGATTAATTTCATCAGGATTGGCAGCTACTAAGAAGAGGTGGGGAAAGGAAACACGGGAATGAAGGAAAAAGCTGTCCAAAAACAAGAGGCAAAGGAGTACCAAAAGAACTTGCAGATCTAATTAAAAGAGTTTTTTTCATCAACCCCTTGAGTGTGATATATTTCCCAAATTTTAATATTCCTGTAGATAAGACACGGTGAGGTTTTCCCTGATGAATGTGACTACAGTTAACCCAGCACCCAGATTTTATGAAGCCAGCCTTCTGGGTTTTCATAGGTTTCCTGTCTTTTTTGTTAGCTAAAAAAACTACATGGCATTGAAGAAAGAGGAATGCCTTTAATAAAAGTGTCAGTTCACTGCCATTTACACCTCTGTCTCTGCATCCTCGAGATGAGACATTCTTTGGAGAACGGTCCTTGTTTTGTGTCATTTTCAGTAAGTGGTGTTGTCTCCCTCTGTCACTTGAAGTACTGTTTCACGAGTTACATGACATCTTTGAAACATTCTGAAATCCACTGGTTTATGTAATACACATTTAAGGAAGGCAGATGCATCATAAATGCAATATTCAAACCAATTTCCTATTTATTATTCTACTGCAAAGGGGGTTTAACTCTCCTCTTTCCTTGCCTATTAGTAAACAAAATGCTTCTGGAAAAATGGCAAAACCTTCAGTGTTTACTGGGCCTAAACATCTTATTCCTGCCTCCCCCACAAGCTATGTCATTCCAATGAACTGTGTACACACTGTTTGGCAAAAACAATTATAGCACTTGTTTTGAATTTGTTCGTAATTTTTAAAATGAGGGTGTTCCCATTGAAATCCTGATAGTGAACATTTTTTTTGCTTCCTTGAACATTGTGTGGGAATTTTCCTTAACTTTACATGTTTGTGATAGGTTATCTCCTGTTCTTTGTCTTCAGTAGGACCCTCCATGTTGCAGGTGGAGTCTTGGTGGTCAACACTTGATTTCACCTCTTTCTCATGAGAAGCCCTATGTTACTGACCACCAGCCTCCAGGCTCTGAGAGGCTTCATTTTGGAGGCTGTTGGTGGTATTCCTGTATCACTCATTGTTGGTCACTGATAGGGAACTTAAGACTCCCCAGTCCCAGTGCCAGGAGGTATTTAGTGCCTTCAGTTTCTGTTGACCTCGGTGGGAGTTGAAGACACTCAGTCACAAGTCTGGAGGCAGACTGAGTTGGCAGTCTGTGCAGGATTCTCTGTGCCGTCTGATTTGAGCATTTAAAGGCCAGGAGCCTGAACGCTTTGATATTTAAAGTGGATTAACTGTTTTGAAGAACGTACATTAGTTTCATTTCAAATTCTTTTTCTGTAAGAAAAGTTTTGAATTCATTTTAAATTCTTTTTCTGACACATGATGATTCTAAGAATCTGGCTCCTTCGGTGCAGAGTCTGACAGAAGTACATGTTGTCATGAAATCTTAGATACCAACATGGGATAGCTTTAGCAGGCACTCTGAGAAGATCTGTTTTGCCTGGTATTTGGTAGATACATCATATTAACATCCAGAATAAAGAAAGAGAAAGCAAAAACAGAGTTTGAAGGAAATGAAGAAATACAGAGTGAAAGATTTTTTTTTCTCCCCCAAAGGGATTGGCATTCGAGAAGTTCTGTTAACCAGTGGATGCCCTGGGACTGAAGCAAAATGTATTGTCCGTGTGGAGGAATGCCGGGGGCCAGTAGACTGCGGATGTAAGTGAAACACTCTGATACAGTAATCTAGAGCAAATAAGTTGATTCGAAGGAAACATCCGTATTCTCTGTTACTGTGGTGGAAGTGGAATGAAGTGATTGCATTCCACCCTCCAATTACCCTGCTAAGAAATCCAGTAATGTTTCAGCTCTCATTTCTGTACTGATATGCGCTTGATTTCAAGTCCCTGTAAAATACCATTTTTCTGCTATGTGCTTCATTCCAGACATTAGACCAAACAAAAAGTATTTGAAGTGATTTTAAGGGAAAGGATCATTTCCAGTTAACATTCTGTGGTTTGAAGAATGATGGACTTTATGATCTATACAGAGATGTTTCATATAGTTGATGATGTACCTATTAAAAATTCCTCCTGTAGGGGGAATACCGATTTCTGAAGGCTTTGCCTGCGTGAAGATGCTTTGTATTTATATACCTCCTGAAAATCGATTTAAATATGTTTGGAAGATGTTAATTCCAAACAAGGTAAGTAATTGAACCACACATTGTGCAGAAAAATTGCATACTGCATGTATTTACCACATGCTCCATCTGAATTGTCAGACCTCTGGGCAGATTATTTCCTTTGCTGTCATAATGCAAATAAGCCCTGATTTCTCACTGGCAAGTTGGTAATACAAGGACTCGCATGGCTTTGGTCCTTTATGTGGCTTCAATTTCCTATTTATGCGAGGGAAACAATAATTTTAGAAAGTAATGTTTACTGTTATTTCAGAAAAATGGGGCATAGTGGCTGGTGAGTGCATACATGTCAGCAAGTCACAACCACATTGGCCTTCCCAGTTGTTCAAGTAGGAGGTGCTGAAGAGATGGGAGGAATTTTCCCAGGGGCCAAGAGGTCCTGATGGGTTGAAAACTGTTGGAGTAGAATAAGCACTTTTCTGTGTGTCTGACACAATGCAGTTCGTCTTTGCAGATCTATTTGAAAAAATACAAACCCTTTTTTTTTTTCCCTTTTCTTTTATATGTGGCTAGACAGCACACATTCTTCCCAATGATTCAGCTATTATGGAAGTTTGCAGAGATACCCATTCGGTTACTTTCCAGTGTGAAACTCAAGAAAATGAAAATATAATTGCCTCTGTAAAATACACAGTCTACGCAACAACTGGTGAGCTCACAGAGACATTTACAGTCTTCTAGTGATATGGCCTTGTGTTTTTTATGTCGTACTCAATCTTCGTAAGATAGCATGTCACCAGTAGTATATAGGCAGGAGCTTGTGCGCTGTGGTAATGACTGTCATGAAATGCAGGCCAATAAAAGAGACATATAAAATGAAATGACAGAACAGGAATGAAGAGGTTCCTTGCGGTAGGAATGAGCATTTCCTTTATCCTTTGCAAAAATTCAAGCTAAAATAAGGAGGTTTTCTTATTACCTGCTTATTTTTTACTGCACCCGCGTTGGTTAACATAGACTGCTTTTTCCCTCACTAAACCACGTAGCACCATCAGCATGGGTTCTGCAGTTAAATCTCCTTTCCACTTCAATACTGAAGCAGGAAGACAACATTTTGGGGTTTTTCTTTTAGCAGCCATCTGGAATTTGCTTATACACTATGGATTCAGCAAAGTTTAACATTAAAAAGAATACATCATAAAACAGGTTGCCCAGTACTATCTTTCTCACCTCCTCTGCTAATGGGATTTTTGCTGACTTCATCAGGAAAGGTAGCAGTGTGCCAATTTTCTCAAACCATGAGAACAGCTGTATGGAAACTCCATCTTTCCTAATCAGAGAAAGGGTGAAAGTGCCTTGCTCATCAAAATTTAAAGTTTTTCCTAAAATAAGGCAGATTCAGGTCTTACACAAAATTATGGCAGACTAGAAAGAAAGAAATCCTTGGAGTTACCCCTCCCAATGTTTCTCCCCTCCATGTTGTTTACCTAGGTAAAACTGGCTTGGGAATCCTGCTTTTTTTCCTCTCTCTTCAGTAAGATAGGCTATTTCCTCTATCTATTGAGGTCCCTTCTGCCATTGTACAGTAACATGGAATTTGTTTCTTCACTTTCTAAATCCATCTGGCAGTCACAAAACACCCAAAGCTTTTTTTTTTTTTTTACTTCTCCTACTATTCAGTCTCTACATTCCTTTTTGTACAGAGGAAGCTTCCTTTTTGAGACCTGAATTAGCAGAGCACAGAATCTGTTTTAGGCTTAAGCATGCAAATGGTCCCATTGACTTGAGTCGGTGAGTCATCAATAGGACGACTCACAAACTTGTGTTTAAGCTGTGACTGAGTAGACTTGGTGAAAAGTGGTCAGATGAAACCCGCCCAACAGACGTACCCACTGAAAACTTCTTACAAGGATTGAGATTTATTGGTTCAGAAAATATTTATGACTATACAGAAGTCTGAGGAAGACAAGCTCTAAGGTTTATTAAGTAGCTTAAAAGGAACGGGTTGTTCTGTGTAGTGCCAGATCAGCGTCTTTTGGCTTGGTACAGATGTGTGTAGATGCCCAAAGGAGTTTCTGGGCTTTGCTTCCCCAGGAGTGACATTGTTTGGACTTTAGAAATTATTAACTGTTAATTAGGTACATGGAAGAAGTTACCAGCTGAAGTTTTGATTGAGAATGTACCAGGACTTTCATCATACAGATCTAGTTTTTCTCTCTGTGGATGATCAGAAGTCTAGCCAGATCAGAAGATGGCATTTACTTTTCCAACAGGATCAGGAGAAAATGAGAAAGATCCTTCTGACAGCATCAACGGACACGGCAAGACTCCTTGTGTTTGGATGTAGATTTTCTTAGCTGCTGCCTTGTATTTTGCAGAGCTGTTCTGTTCTCTGGGAGCATGTCTTGCTGTGTTGTTCAGGCTTTGGGAAGGGGTAATGTTTCTGCCCATGGTACAATGCTGCCTTTCCCAGTTCCTCATTAAAAGACTTTTTGAAATGAGGGTTGGGGAATTTGAGACTTAAGTTTATCATTCCTGTCAAGCAAGATGGTTTCTCTACCTACTCCAAAAATCTTTCTGTTGAGTGAACATCTTTTTCTTTGCCGTTTATCTATCTGGTCTCCAAGCTGAAATGTAAGAAAGGGCAAAATCACAAAATCAGTATCAGAAATAGGACAAAAATCTCCTTTTTCAGGCAATCTACAGGACTGAACTGGATTTTCTTCCAGTATCCAAAACTGGCCACAGAGATTTCTAGTCAGCGTGGGCCGGGCGGGTGCGGTGGGCTGGCCCTGGCTGGCCAGGCGGGTGGGTTGGAGCCGGCCGGAACCGGCCGTGTCCGGCACGGGGCAGCCCCGGCCCCTCCTCACGGAGGCCGCCCTGCAGCCCCCGCTGCCTGGGCACCGGCACCTGGTACAACAGGCCAAGCTGTCTGTGGGGAGAGGCTCTCGTACAGATTTTGGGAGGCATATTTGAACCAACTGAAAGGGCAGATCAGCTTTAGTCAGGAGAAGAGCGGGTCTTCTCTATTGCCTCCTAAATTACTTTTTTTTTTTAATCCAACTGAGGCAATTCTGACCATCTCTCTGCCTCACTCAAGTCAATAAGCTTAAGTTTGCGTATTTTGACTTTCTCATCACCTAGATCACTCCTTTCGCTATTCCACAGAGATACATTTCTTCATGCCAGAGCTACAGGACAGAGCAGGGGAAGTGGAAATGTGTTTGCTCCATGGCTGGCCTTTCTTCTTGGCACTTTCCTAGAGAGAAAGCCTTGAAGTCGTCAACAGAGCTAAAAATTACCAGTGCAGCCAAGAAGGGGCGAATGTGTTTGCTTTTGTCTCATCCTTCCTCCTGTTTCCAGCGCTCTGATGTTTTACCCATGTGAACAACAGTGGCCAGACTCAGCAACACCATCTGCAAGCCTGTCCCCAAAGCCACGACTTGAAAATCCATAGTGTGGCACTTTCTGCTTCAGATTTTGAAGCATGTGAGGTGGGAGGAAGGGAAGACATGTTGCAAAAGGGCAGGTAAAACCTCACAGGAATTTGTATGTATTTGCCATGTGGCAAAACTTCGTATGAGTTAATTTTAAATCTATGCGCAGAGAACTTCCATGTGTCCTTTACCAGTGATCCCTGCGCTTCTCAGTGACCTTTTGATGAACAGTCGTAATGACCTTTTTGCATAAGTGAGTGGTCTTTACTAATTTGGCTCTTCCTTTTGTTTTCAGAACTGTTCAGACCTATGGGTTCTTTTTGTCTTTTATAGCAAAAGAAACATAACAGGGAAAACAAAAGTGTTTTATCTTCATCAAAAATTATTGGGAGCTCTGCAAGGAAAATCCCATCTTTTAATAACTGACATTTCTATATGTCCTTCTTACTAAATCACTACCCTGAAACACTGAAGGGTGTTGTTTCACACTCCCGCCCATTGTGTTGTTTGGTGTTTTGTGAAGACTTTGGAGCTGTAAGGCCGTTTATTCATATTTACTAATAATAGTCCTGTGAGGGGGGAGGACTCTGCAAGGGAGGAATGCGAGAGCAGAGAACGATCCTCATTAGGATGCTATGTGAAGGGTGTCAGCCTACTGAGATCCCAGCTGTGCTCCAAGCTCCATGCTTCTCATGAGCAAGAGAGCGAGTTGGGGTGTGTGTCTAGTGGCACTTCCGTGGAGAAGATGGAGGTAATAGCATTTCTGTGTCTCAGAGGCCATTCTAGCCCCCATCACTCTTCAGTTCATTTCCTGATGATGACTTCAGTGCCAGAGCTTCCTTGAGAGAGAAAAGTCACATCTATGTGACCAGCTACTGTACAAAAATGTAATCAGCGTGGCCATGTTGTCCTTGCATTTGCACAGAAATGAAATGGGGAATCCCAGTACCCAAGATTAACAGCCTGGATTTCCTCTGTGTGTATGTAATCCTGCTCTCCCATTAGCATATATCCATCCATTTTTAATACATAGAAAAAGGCTTATAGATAATGTAGAAGGGAAACAAAAAAGCTATGCATCACCATTATATCCAGGGGACAAAAAACCCAAGACCAGCCTGCAGAGGGAGAATCTCATTCCCCTTTGCCAAACTGATACATACTTTCTGCATCTGGAAACCGGTGGAAAGAACTCCTGTTGGCTGCTGGACCGTATAAATAATTGGTCGAGCATCTGCTTGTAGATGCAGCACTGCTGTACAGTCAACATCACTGTCTAGGAGGAACTCCAGCTCAATGAAAAACCAAGGGGAAGAGGAGGATGAAGAGGAACAGTGCTGCTGGCAGAAGTAGTGGGTTTCCTTTGGACAGAAATGGTGCTGAAAAAGCAGGTGTTCCGCTTTCTTGATGTATATGATTTACAGTATTGTGAATCTCTCTCTTATTGAAGAAATGACTGAATAGAATGCAGACAGAATTTGTATTGCTGATATTTTCTGGAGGGAAGTGCTAGCAGTGGCAACAAATGCTTCTGAATGTATTTGGATTTAAGCAAATTAAAGGGGAGAGGGTTCCATGAAGGCAGAGGACGATCCAGAGATGAACCGCACTGCATAGAAATCAAAGCAGCTTTGTTAAACTGTGGTATACAATGCAAATATAATTGCTGGGCCACACCACAGCACAAAATGTGCTCTCTGTTTTAGAGCTATCCTGCTCTGGTGCTTAGTGTGAGAGAGATATGTGATGTATCTCTTCTGGCCAAAATAAGAAAGCAGTAAATTTCTGAGGTCCTTGAGCCAGGTCCTGCACGGTGGCTCAGACTAAGTATATTGCTCTGATGGCAGAAAGAAGGTAAAAAAGCTGTCAGACTTCTTAGCAGCTGGTAATGGCTACACAAATGACACTTTTGGTTTCCATTAATCCAGCCTGTTGTCACCCCATTGGCACAGCAGATAGGATCTGGGGTGGGGAGAGTGTACGGTGCTTGGACCATTTGAGCTGTTGGAAAGATTGCCATGAGCTATGACCAGCACACTCTGGGGTTTCTGCCACAGGACTGGCCTCAAATCAGCAAGCACTAGTGGAAGCTAAGAATTAAATCTGAGCATTCCTTCTTTTCCTTCCTTCCTGCCTTGTTCTGACTTGCACAAATAAATGGATCTTTGTAGTTTAGATCCAACAGTGCCTACAATCTAAGTGCAGCATCTCACCCTCGCATTTCATTTGAGTGAATTCCTTTTTTAGTTAAGAAGAATATAAATAATCAACAGGTAAACTGAGAATGCCAAGCTTTCGGTAGGGTTGGATGCAATCTGCTTGAAACTGTCAGATATGTTATCAATATTGTTTTTGTTTGTAGAACCCTAGAAAATTTCTAGTGGAGTGCACACAATTTTAAGATTTTTTTTACAGTGTAATAGTGGAATACATATGATAGTGCTTTTTTTTGTCATTCTTTATAGTGAAATAGTCCACAGATCTGCAGTGGGCTGTAGACTTTAAGTTGACAGTCATTGCACTAGACTTTGCAGGTTTCAGAAAAGAATTGTTCTTCCTACTTTTACTAAGCTAAGTGGACTTTTTAAAAAAGTTGATGTAAATATATCTTTGTAACCTTAGCTGTAAGCTGAAGATGTTTTTAAGGCATATTCTGGCTGTGGCAAAATTCTCACTGACTAATTGGGAGTGTTGCCTGGACTTTAGGAGTGCAGTCAGGGGCTTAAAAGTGCACCTGATGTGAATCAGTCTTTGCTCATTGTAAACCAGCTTATTGGGAAGCTGCTTTTCTGTCTCCTTCCTGCTTGCATTTTAAATGTGTGTTTACGTGGAAGGCATCCACTCTGTATTATCAGGTTGTCTCTTGGGCAGTTCTGGTTCTTGACTATTGGAAGAATTTCTTGCCTAGGAAGAAAACTTGAGTAGATTAGCTGTGGATAACATGAAATTTGCTTTTCTCTTCAGCAGGCGCCTGTTACAGCCTGTAAACAGAGGTATTCTTAGAGCTCTAAATTCACATCTCGCCGAGGCGAAAATATATTACGTTCATGAAATTGCAAAATCAAAGATAATTTTCATTAATCTCCATGCCCCACAACTGCATGTAATTCTAAAAAGACACAGTCCAGTCAGTGAAGTGAATCAGGCTAAAAGCAGTTAGCTCTACACTGTATGGAAACCCCAGTGTTCAGGCTTACTATGTGTGATATTCTCAGCCAGTTCACCATTCTTTCTCACCTGTCTTGTATCTTGCAGAAAGATCAGGAGAATCCTATAGATGAGCTGTGGTTTAAAAATATCAAAATGAAAATTCTGTGATGCAGGAGAATGAAACTCAAATGATGCGATAGAAGAGTTGCTTAGATACTACAGTGATGACAGTGGCACAGGACCTTATATAGAAGTAGAAATGAAATAGAAATAGAAATGGTTTTCCTGCAGTCATTCTGCTACACAGAATTCCTACCAATGTGAACATGAATTTTGCATACCAGTCAGTAATGAGATAGCACCTTATAGTTTTAGAAACTATATGAGGGAAAATGAAAGAGAAATTAGGATTGGCTTGTGTAAAATTGTCAAAGCTGGAGGGATCTGGGAAGATGCCTGACGGTTCATTGATTTGGTTGAATGTGGCTGAACAAATAAGGTCAGTTAGATTTCAGAACAAGGTGACTGGGTTTGGTTTCCAGGTGTTTCTTTATCCAGTGTCAAAAAAACAGATGGGAGAGGTTGGTTGACCATCTTCAGCATTTTCCACTCTTCCTGGGTTGGTTGTTAGAGTCATCTCCTAACTGGTACATCTGGTCTTAGAGAAACAGCCTAAGTAATGGCAGGGCCATCAGTTTCCTTAGGTGAATGGTTGAACAGGCTGCAGCATTGCAAAATGCATTTTCACTTGATATCCTTGGTACATTTTTCACTTTTCAGCTTCATGCAGCTGCTCCTTGCTATGTGTTTCTGGGCCGTGCAGAATAACTTCTTTCCATGCTCAGTGGTTATTTGCTTTAAATAAAGGCTTTGCAGACCTAGATAGAGACAGGGAACTGAAAAGCAGCACTTAAGTCCTTGAATCCGGTCTTTTGTTAGTATACTCTCTTCTGGCTTCATTAGTATCATTATTACTGCAGCAATTACCATTGTTAGAATTCTTCTGTAGCATGGTGGTACCTTGGTGCCTCAGCCCTGGGTGACGGAGCACCTGGTACCAGGCACAGAACAAAGAAGTCAGCCTGCCTCGAGTGGCAGATAGCCTGTGGTAATTTTTCTCTCTGTTGTTCATGTATCTTACATGGATGAGTCTTGAAATCTTACATTAAAGCATTTCTTAAAGCAAAAATATTGTTACATTAGTCATTCTTAACATGTACCAAATAGATACTTTTCCCTCTCTTTAATTTTTTCGTTGTCTTTAGGAGTTGTAGTTGTTTGTGTTTCACAGCTGTTAAGTGACATGTATCCTGCTCTATATGCCTTGATCACCATTTCTTTGCATCTTCTTTGATTAGATACACCTTTGCAAAGAAGGTATAAAATGTTACTATTCTAACTTTTGCTGATATGGTAAAGGCCTGAAGGTTGTGAAAGATGTCAGGTAGTAAATAATCAGGCCCTGCTCCTTTTCAGTCCTGTTCATGAAATTAAATGCCTGACTCATTTGAAAATTTGAACATAATAATGACCATGTATTTCTTTTCTTCAGAAATGGAAACAAAAAAATCGAGGAGAATAGAAACAGGGCAATCAAGGAGAAAAACAACAGATGCCATTCTGGTCTTTTGCCTGGTAACTGGAATGATTGTGATTGTTGGTGTGATCTTTGCCATGATCTTTGTGATTCTTCACCGGTAAGTGGACAGCACACAATGTGATTTATGTTTTATTTAATCAAAATATGGCATTACTGATGACAAACATGACCTGGGGTGAACTATTTAAGTTTCTCTGTAGCTTAATACTTGTGTTGCCAGTACAGAAAGCAGGAGCAAGCTTCTGGATATTGGAAAGAAGTACTTTGCAGAGCAGTTACAGTGATTGTGGATGGGAAGGGAATGATTCAGAGCCATTTATGTAAATGTACTTAAAGGTATGTTTTTGTTTAATCCTTTTTTCCATTTCAGGGCTGTTGTAAAATCTATTTGGGAATCAAAATCTGGGCAAGACAACCAAGACAAGAAGATGGCCAACAAAAGATCACTGTTGTAACATGGAATAAATAGCTCCCCACTCAGGGTCCGCATTGGCTTTCAAGGAGTTGGAGTCTCTGCACCTGCAGCTACAGTGTTCTCACCATCTGCATTAGCCATAAAACAAGAAGTGGCAGAGCCCTCACTCACAGAGGATGAAGTACAGAAGTCCTTCCAGGACTTGCATAATGAACAGAATGAGAGAAAAAAAAATTGTAGAAATACAATATAAAGAAGATTAAAATATGTTTGAAATACTGGTTTTAAGAAGTACTTTTTACAGTTCATTCACTGTCTTGGATTACTGAACTTTAAGTGAAATAGGTAACAATACTTCTATTTCAAGGTGGACATCATTCCCCAGGTAGTTTAATAGTCTGAGAACCTTTGAACTGGAGAACCAAAGCCAGATTTTTGTGAGGATGGTGAAAATGATATATTTAACATGTCTTAATTTTGTGAAGATGTTAATCTAGACTAGATGAAACTAGGCATATAGTCTAGGCAGAGACCATTTTTTGTAAAGTGCTCCTTATCTCCTTGATGATCTTTAAGCACAGCACCTACTGTGTAATCACTATAATCCAGTTTCTTCTTGACACATGGAAGGATGTGTAATGGTAGGGAAGATCATTAAAGGTTTCTTCATAAGATTCATTAAATTTTTAATTGCACATTTGCACACGTAACCATTTCTGCCATCAAGGGGACCAAAATATGTGAACAGAAGAGTAGCCCCAAAGGGTCAGACCAAGGATTCATCTACCTCTGTAATCAAATCAATGGACAAAAAAAGGATGTCTAGGGAAGAGTACAAAAACAAGATGAGGCTGTATGATATTTTCCACATGTATTCCTCCAGCTTCCAGGCATTTGCAGGTTTTCTAAACCAGATGCAATTTCTAAGCAGTTAGCAATCTTGAATGGATTTCTTTTCCTTGGCTTTGTTCAGTGTCCCCTTGTACCTGTGTAAGTTTCTGTCACGTAAAACATCCTATGGCAAGGAGGTCCACAGCGCAACCACATCCTTTGTCCAGCTTGAACCCACTTCCTGCTAGCTTCATTTGTTACGCCTTACTTCTGGAAAAGGCAGTGAGCTGTCAATCCACAATATCCTCTCCCTGAAAGGGACTGTCTTTTAGACCTCTAACATACTCCCTGGTTATTTTCTTTCTGGACTGAAAAGTGCAAGATTACTTAGTGATTCTTCATCCTGAAACCGTACCATACCTCTGACCATCCTTGCTGACCTTCTCTAATGCTCCTCCATTACATGACTATCTTGTTTATGAAGGTGTTTTCTGTTTGTGTAAATAAACATTGTTTGATGCAAGTAAAAAAACTGAACTGGTGACATATTGAAAAATGGACTGTGGACTGATTAAAATGTTTAATAGATTTTATGATTAAGATTTTCTTCTGAGTATAGTAGAAGCTCTGAAAAGAGGCCAAATATTGAGCACTCCAGGGTAGAGAATGCTTCTCAGTAAAGAACATCATTGCGAAAAAATTGCAGAAAAATAGATTGGAGGTAGTCACTCATCCTCTCAAAGAATTCCTGTTCTCTTCAGATCCTCTGTTGCTGCAGATGTTCTAACTGCACCATCTGCACATCCTTAAAAAAGCATTATCATATTTTTCAGAGATACATCATTTTGTTTGCTGTTTAGTGAAAAGATCATTTACATTTTTGCAAGTAAAACATCATATTCAAAAATGACGTGCACTTAATTCTATAAAAATATCATTTTTAAAAAGGAAATGATATTTTTGGTAACACTATCATTAGCTATGTCATTTTATATCATTTGGTGGACAAACCTAAAAGTTTTGCAAAATTAAGAAGAAAATGCATAGAGAAGGAAAAAGCAGACAATAACAATTTTGCAGTTTGCAAAACTAGCTTACATGTTCAAGGTGAGTTTTTGATGCCATGCAATCAAAGGCAGCATATTGTGGTGAGTCTGGGATTAGGTCTGGAATGCTGGTCTTAAAAATAGACCAAAACCAGTTGTCATTACTCAGGAAAATGTTTCCACTGAAAGTATGGCAAATATGAAGCTCTGCCATCAGCTCTGCGATTGGCTTTTGAACTCTTGCTTTCATGTTGTTATTAGGGTGTAGCATAACTGAAAGAGAAAGAGAGGGAACTAGAACATTCTTTTCCATAATGATGCAAAGGTGTACTATTATACAACCATTTTGTATTTTAATAACCTTTGCAAAGAACCTCCCATCTTATTTGGGTTGATATTTTGAGGGTTTTAAATTTCCATGGTCTGCTGGCAAATCCAGCAAAAAGTAATTGATACATAAGCAGAGTAGTTCAGAAAATGAAATTCAGAAACAGCTGAACTAATCCGTACTGGTGAGTGTGGGGGTCCTTAGGGTAGATCAAGGAGGTTTTGTTCTTCATTGGCTTATATTTTGTAAAATATGGTTATCATCTTTTGCTTTTTTTCCCTCTTATAACTCCTTAAAGCTACCTACAAAATAGAAGAAAAATCACTGGAAATTTTGTGCAAAAACTGTAGCATAAAATATGGAAGAGTGCCTTGCTGCTCAACAGGGTAAACAGGCAGTTCTATTGTTGAAGCCGCAATCAGAAACTGCAAGAAGTGAGGAGATTCCTGAAGTTAAGATTACTTTGTCCAAGCAGCCATCACACAACCACTATATTATCATTCTCTCACCCTAAATATAAACTTGAATGAATTGCTCTTTGTACTAGATGCAGTATAAAACACATAGGAAGTGCAAAATTATTATCTTAGCACAACACATAGCAACCTTCCCTGACTTTTGATCCCATAATCTGAATAATATACTTATTAGTTTGGTAACAGGGTGGACAGCCATGACAGATAAAGGACATCCAGAAATAAGCGTTTTAACTTAAGAATTTTTAAAGAGATAAAGAACATGTTACAATCTGCTTGAACACTTCTGGCAATAAGTATTCACCATCTAGGATATATAACTGTGCTTCATGTAACTCCTTTTATCTGCAGTGCCTGAGAAATGTAAAGAATGTTTTCTGGTAGTGGGTTAATTAAGAGAACCAACAAGAGCTTCTCCTTTTCCACAGGTTTAAGTACAGTATTTCTATCTCCTTCTGCTTGCTGACTGCAGTGGAAACATCATCTTTACTGATCACCCCAAGGTACGAAAGTATTCTTATTCTCAGACCTTAGGCATGTGCCCAACTCCTGCTTAAGCCAGTGGTATTTAAGCTCTTGAAGTGAGAATCTGCTGCATTTCTAAGGGGAGAAGCAAAGAAGAACTAGAAGGAGAAGCGACCAATGTCACATAAAAATACTTTAATGATCTTGGGAGTTTGTGCTGCCTACAAGAGCTTTTGGCCAATGCAGATTAGGCAGCCTCCCTAGTCTGCTCTATAAAGGGTGATTTGTACAGAAATCCCAGCGCTCTGGGAGCTGGTGGCTTTACCCTCGTTCAGATGCCCTCCTATACCACACCTTGGAGGGCCATCAAGCTCAGTTCATCTGCTGGGAGACCTTTTCACCTGCCTTTGCTGTACAGAGGACTTCCAGTATCTCCCCTGACTATTCCAGCTGCTGGATCCAAGTTCCAGGGGCCAGAGTGAAGGTGGAAATCTCATCATGCTTAAATTTAAGCTTGTACTTACATTCTTCCTTGAACTAAGATGTCCTCATACATGTGTTTAAGCCATTTCCTGAATCAGGGCCAAAATTACTGTGTCATCCCTTGCTTTCATTTGCATTGCATTGTCTAATATTGCAGCATAATCTTGTGGGTTTTGTTTTAATTTAATAGTATTTTAAACATTTCCCCACTATTCTTTCATCTTCCCTTTCTTATTCTTCTTAAAGAAAAATCTTTTTGGAATGCCTATCTTGTCTGTGTATGATCCACCATCTGTCTCAGGAAATTTAGGATGCATTTAGATAGTTATTTAGGCCTTAATGTATGTGCAGTTTCATTTATGTATGGTCTAATAGTATATACCATAGAAATGAATTTTTTTTCTTTGACAGCTTTACTGGCTCTTTTTGGAAATGGAATTTTTATGGTGAATTGCAGAGATTTTCATTATTTTTTATAACTTCATTTAGTCAAACACACTTAACAAAATAATAAGTAGTCATGTTTTTTCTTTCTTTGCTGCTATGCATACAGAAGAGGTTGCCACAGAAATATGGGTCATTTTTTAACCTGATGCTCTATAAAATAAAATAAAGAAATGCTAGTTGAAAACCGATTCAGTGCTCCATGATTGGTGGCAAAATTTCAGCATTGTGCAGCTATTACAGGGAGAAAATAAGCAAATAATATGATTTATGATTTTATGAATCAGAAAGCTACAGCTAAATGTTAAGTCAAATGTACAGCATTTTATATGGGTTTTGGAAATAAAGCTCTGCAGTTTCCAGTTGTTTATCTGTAAAGGGTAGAGATGGATTTTTCAGGAACTGAGCGTTCAGCTTCTACTTCATGAGAATCTCATTATATTAGGCCAATATTGTTCACTTATGGTTTACTAAGTATTTTACTTAGCTGTATAGAAAAACTTTTGACTTAGAACTGGGTCAGAGTGCTCAGACTGGAAAATTCATTATGGTGAATTTTCAGGACAATGCTATTTTAACAGGAAATTGTGTTTGTGGGCTGTGAAAAGATAAGTGGAGAAAAAGCTTGCATGTCTGAAGCAATTAAACCCCAAATCCAGCATGGCTGGATATGGATAATTGGTTATTTAAAATTACTTAACCTACATGTGTTTTGCACTCTATCCTCATGTTCTTATAATCAGAAAGTTACTGGGCAAAATGGAAAGACTTGAGCAGATTAAATCTTCATTTTGGACTGTAAGCCCTTTCCCAAAGAGATGGTTTTGTAGTAGTATATGCGCCTACGAAGTTTTATAACATGATGTCCTGATCCTTATTGAGGGTATTGCGTGTATCACAACATAAGAATTAAACAATAGTATGAAGTTGTCATGCAGATGAAGCAGCTGCTATTTTGGGATAACATTATGTTGTATTACACCTAGAATAATGGCAAATTGTTAATTAAGATCCCTTGATATTTGCAATGATCCGATTTTCTGCTACTTAATAACTGCCACATTTTAGTCTTTAAGGCAGACATTTTCCATGATGAATATGTGATCCTCAGGCTACTATCTTTCTTTCTGGGTATGCAAAAAGTGCAATCAAATGTTTTATTTTTTCTGGGGACCCACCCAATGGAAAAATATGTTGCTAAACCCATCCTGACCATTTCTTTTGCATTCCTAGTTTCTGCTCCCATCCCAGTTTCCCCCCTCCCAGCCTACTCTCCCATCAGCAGCTCTTCCTTAGTGTGGTAAGACTAAGACTGAACAGAAAAGGAATGACACTGTGACTTAGAGATGATGGAGAAGTAGGAAAGAGCAAGAAGATTAAGACAGGCTGGGTGAGTATTTTGAGAGGGGCTGGTGCGAGCAGGCTGGGAGGAGGGAAACTGGGAAGGGAGCAGAGACTGGGAGTGCTAGAGAAATGGTCATGGACGGAAGGCTGAGAAGAAAAAAGAAATTAAGCAACATCCTGAGATTAGCAGGACAGAGAGGCTGTGCTTAGAAACCTGATGAGAGTGGGGAGAAGGAGCAGATACTGTGAAAAGAGAGATGCCTGTGAGCAGGATCTTCACTGAGGGGAAGAACTGGCTGGATAGAAAGCCAGACAGGAATTGTGAAGAACATGGGGAAGGAGACTGGGATTGTGAGACCCTGGGAGGCAAAGAGAGAGATCAAACAGGGAGCTGAGCATGCTGAACATGAATATGGAGAGAAGAAAGGCAAGATGAAGGCATTGAAACTGGGGAAACAACCTGGATCTGAATGCTGGGACAGGAGGGCTGGGGGACTGGAGCGATGAAGAACAAAGTTGAAGGGGAAGACTAGGACTGAATGGATAAGACAACAGAAACTGGGGTGAGAAACCTGAAGAGTGGAGACTGGAAGACACTGGCAAGAAGAGACTGGAAGAATGAGCAAGGGAGATGTGGGACTACAGCAGGCACAGTTTTTGAAGAGACAAGACAGAAGAGGTCAGAACAGAGGATTTGTTTGGAGGTACCTGTGTCCACTTGAATACTCTTCTATCATGAGCCTGGATTAGGGGCAGTTTTTCTGAGCTTCTTTGTACCTCTGCTGCTAGCAAACATCTATAAGACCCACTAGCAAACTATGTCTCTTGCCTCCTGTGTTTGCAGTTAACTTGAAGGGTGAGTATGTTACTGCGTTAGCTCAAGTATCCAGAGCCCTGTCCTGGAGCTGAAAGTCCCGACCCTGTTGATGGTGTATGTTGTTATGAGTATGGTGCTACCTGGCAGAACATCTGAATTGTTAGTACGGAGTTTAAGAAATCACAGAAAACTTTAAAGGAATTGCAAGTTTGAGTGTTAAGAAATGTCAGTGTGTATGTGGGCTTGTACAGCACTGGTCCAGCCCCTGTCTCTCGTGTGCACTTGAAGACAGACCAGGGTGCAGGCTTCTTCCTGCAACACACACACAGAAAGGGCAGAAGAGCTGGGGAGCAGAGGACCAGCCAAAGCTGTCAGGATTGGTGGGGCTGGTTACGAAAACCTGGGGAACATACCCAAGCAGATTAGCCAGAAGGCATTTTAAAGGCAAAACAGAGGCTGAAAGACTTCCTCCCTTTTCCTCCATTAAGTTTGGCCATAGACTGATGTGGGGCTAGGACTTCATCCAAACAACTGAAAAAAGGAGAAAGAGAAGGCTGCTGAGGACTTTAATGGGGCAAGATGCTGAGAGACAAACCTTATAAATTGGTAGATTAGTGTGTGTATTTACTTCACTGTAAGTGGTTCTGAACAGGCAGGCAGGTTTTTTACCTGTTTTTCACTTTTAAAGCCTGCAGTCTTTTATCTTTGTAGATAAATGGATAAAGGTAAATTCCTTGTTTCATAAAAAGTTCATCAGGTGAATGATGTAGTTCTTTCAAAATGTCATCAGTCTTCCTGGTCCAAGTGGTATTGACAGCAGGTTCTGAGCCAGTGGAAGTCAGAATGCCAGCTCCCTTTGAATAGCGTAGAGGCAAGTCATGTAGAACTGAATCTCTTATTTTTATTGTTGAAGCACTGATTTTATCTAGACTGCCCACGTGCTGCACTTGCTAATCTCAGGGGAAGACATTTGTGATTTTCTAGGAAAGCTTTAAAGACCTTAAGTTTGTGTATTCACAGAGCACACGTCCAGAAGGAGCCACCGGATCATCTGGTCTGATCTTCTGTCTGTAAGAGGCTCTTTGTCTGTCTATGACTCTTTTGCTGAGGCTGGTAACTCGACTGAGGTCTGTATTTAAAGAATACCTGTGAGAAAAGCACCCAGCCTTGCTTTGGGAACACTGAAAGACTGGATGTCCAGCACTTCCCTTGGCAATTTGTTCCAGAGGTTTATTGCCTTCTGTGCTAAACAAGAATTGCTCCTCATTCAAAATATGAACACATCTGGCTTCATCTTGCAGCCACTGGTTTTTGGTTCTGCTAAAATCAGCAATCTTTTAGTGCTTCATCTTTTTTCTTTATGGAAAAAATTTTATTCACCAACACACACTAATCAATCACTTTTCAGTCTTCTTTTATGACTAAGCTTCTTAAAGGTCTTCTCAAAAGCTTTTCTCATGTTTGGGTACTTTTTCTGACTCTTTTTGACAGCTTCTGATTTTTCAGCATTATCTGTTCATATGCCCTATGACACTGATGTCTGTGTTCAGCTGCTTGCTGTCCCTACATCCTAAATCCCTTGCAGAGTCACATCTTTATAAAACATAGTTGCTGGTTCAGTAGATACAAACTACATTCTTTGTTCCTGAACCAACTTCTCATCTGGCCCTGGTAAATCACATGGGGATAAGTGGTGTTCCTGTATGTTCCTGATTGTTCCATATGCTTGTCCCAATTTCATTTACTGCTTCGTCCATCTTCGTGTCCTCCACCCATTTTGTCTGCACCAGAAGTGGCTGTTGGAGCACAGCCGCTATTCAAGATTCATTGGCCTGGATGTACAAAGGTGCTAGTAGGAACACAACCCTGAACCCTGTTCAGTTTGAAGGGAATGCCTGTGTCTGCAATTTACATTAAAGAGTTGTATGATAAAATAAGAGAAAAGCACTGACTGCTGTTTCATCACTCATAGCCTCTTGGCAGTGGGGCTGCATAAGGGCAGGTCCCTGATTCCCCTTATGCCGTACCCCAGGAATCTCTCATGTTTCTACACACTGGTACAACTTGAGTAGAGAGGGTGGAGCGTGGGGTGCAGGGAGAAATCCTGCATGTTAACCCCTAGCCTGGTAGCTGAGGTGCTTTCCTGGGAGACGTAGGTCTGCGTTTCCTTCAGCTGAGAAAACGGATCTGGGCTGGGGTCTTCGGTCACTGCACATTTGAGCAGAACAGGAGGTTAGTTTATAAAGAGGACAATCCATGAAACTGCACTCAAAAGTGCTTTTGGGTGCTTTGCCATTGCCTCTTCTCTTTGCTGGAGACCTCTCTTATTCCCTTGCCTCCTGAACTTATACAGAATATCACACCATGCATGCATCTGGGGAAGCTCTGCTCTGCCTCTGCCCGGGGCTAGTGCTGGTCTAAACTGCATAGATTCTTCATATTGTATTTTGTTTTAGAGAGTGTGAAATTTATGTTTCAACACTTTAAATAATGAAAAATCCAGCTTTTTCTACAAAGTTGGGACTCCATCTCTCTATCTTTCTTCCTTCAGGACAAATAAAATTAATAATGGTCCATGAGTGTGGTCCCCCCAATATTTCTTTGTTTTTCCTTCTCTTTTTGTTCACGCTTTTTTGACTGGAGAGGGGACAGTGTGGCAAAAGAAAGCTCAGAGACCTCTAAAGTTTCAAAAGTTAAAATGGCAAATTCAGTGTCTCATTTTCACAGGTTTTCTTGCTCATGGTTTCCATAAAGCGTGTCACAGCAGGGCTGTATTCAGGCATCACTTACAGCAGGTCCACACCACCAACTTTGGTGGGTTTTATTCCTAACTTTAAACCCTTGTGATAAAACTTCCTTGCAAGTCCTGGAAAGGACTTACCATACCCTTCAGTGATGTCTTAAAATTCCAACTTGTGTTTGGCAAGATTGGTTCATCAAGCAGTGACACATCAGACCTTAGCAGAGAAAGAATTATATCTATCTGTCTCTGGCAGACTGATTCACACTGTTGCTTGAAATGCGAATTGTATTGCTAGAGTTTTCCAATGTGAATGAAAACACATTAAACAGGAAGCAAAATGGAATGATCAGAACACAGTGTAGAATCCTTCTTTTCAAGTGTCACTTGTAAATGCAAGTATAATTCAGCTAACCTTGCTGGCTACAGAGCAGATTCCTTCCCTCCTTCCCTCCTTCCCTCCTTCCTCCCTCCCTTCCTTCCTCCTTCCCTCCCTTCCTCCCTTCCTCCCTCCCTTCCTTCCTTCCTCCCTTCCTTCCTTCCTTCCTTCCTCCCTTCCTTCCTCCCTTCCTTCCTTCCTTCCTTCCTCCCTTCCTTCCTTCCTTCCTCCCCTCCTCCCCTCCTCCCTTCCTTCCTTCCTTCCTCCCTCCCTCCCTCCCTCCCTCCCTCCCTGCCTTCCTGCCTTCCTGCCTTCCTGCCTTCCTGCCTTCCTTCCTTCCTTCCTTCCTTCCTTCCTTCCTCCCTCCCTCCCTCCCTCCCTCCCTTCCTCCCTTCCTCCCTCCCTTCCTCCCTTCCTTCCTTCTTCCCTCCTTCCCCCCCTTCCTCCCTCCCTTCCTCCCTTCCTTCCTTCCTCCCTTCCTCCCTTCCTTCCTTCCTTCCTCCCTCCCTCCCTCCCTCCCTCCCTCCCTTCCTTCCTTCCTTCTTCCCCCTTCTCTTGTTCCTTCTTTTTTCTCTTCCTTTCTTTGTATCTTTCTTTCTTTCTCCCCTTCCCTCTTCCCCTCCTCCTTTCTTTTCCTTTCTTTCCCCCTTCTCTCTTTCCCCCTTTCCTCCTTTCCTGCACTTCTTTGTCCCTCCCTCCCTCCCTCCCTCCCTCCCTCGTTCCTTTCAAAAACTATTGACTCTGGATAAAAGGAGGCAGTTTTTTAAACGAAAATTGGCATAGGGAAAAGTACAATGTCCTGCCACCTCTCAGCCTCAGTTCTGAGGATTCCAGGATTGTCAAAAAATAGTCTTTGAAAACACAGAATTAGCTCAGTTTGGGTCAACTCTCGTAGATATCAGTGAAAAGTCAGGTCATGATGACTAAATTTGCTCCATAACAATAATCTCAAAGTAATAATCAAAGTCTAACTCTTTACTTTGAAAACCGTGGCTGAGCTCCTGGGCTGTATTTTGGGACCTGCATGCCGCTGGCTGCTGGCAGAGCGCGGGCGCTGGCGGAGGGCGCAGGACGCAGCCAGCGGGAACCAGGCAGCGTCTGCTGCTCCCATTGCAGGGGTCTGCAACACCTCCGGGCTGCTGTTTGCCCTCGGGCCAGTGATGGACTTCACTCAAAAAATGAAAGAAGGGGCTTGTATCAGAGTCAGCATTAATGCAGGGGAAGCACTTGAGGAAAGCAAGCCCTCAAGCTTGAGGCCGCTGAGCCCCCAGAGCTCGTGGGGGCAAAACCTTGTT
The DNA here is from genome assembly GCA_030449065.1 of Oceanodroma leucorhoa. Classification (NCBI taxonomy): domain Eukaryota; kingdom Metazoa; phylum Chordata; class Aves; order Procellariiformes; genus Oceanodroma; species Oceanodroma leucorhoa. The sequence goes on from JASVER010000001.1 coordinate 9,935,315, forward strand.
GTTAATAAAATTTTAGTCCAAACTAGTTCCTGATAACAGTGAAGCCTCTAGAAGGTTGTGCTGAGCCTCGGTGACTCGGAGCACCCTGGCTGCAGAGAGAGGAGTAAAGTAGGGCCAGTGCCAGCCTATGGCTGGACATATTTTGTTGCCTGCACCAAGGCCATGCCCACCAGTGCCTGACAGCTGGGGGCTGTTATCCACACAGTGGCTTTAAAATCTCCTTTGCCTGGGGAATAAGCTGCATTGGCAATAACTCACACCGTTGTTCCCCACATGCTGCTTTTACAGCTGAGCTTCGCAGGCCACAGCGACAGACCAGGCATCCTCCCTCCTCGGGCTCTTCATCCCATGCTGAGGATGAGCCTGGGGAAGCCACGGGTTTCCTTGCACCACTGTTTGGGGTCATGGGTATCACCTCCTCACCCAGGAGTTCCTGCCGCCCATCCAGGGGCATCACTGGCAGTGTCTGCAGCCTTACCTGTCTCTGCCAGACAAACAGCACCTTTCGTGGGCTTGCAATGAGATACCATGCTGCCCTGCACCCCCTGCTAATAAGGGCTGGGGACAGGTCTCACCTATGTGCGATGAACTGCTTTGTGTGTTTGTGCTAGGCATGCCTTCTGCTTTGGCTTTCTATTTCTGATGGGTAGGTGTGCTCCTAGGGCTTTGGACATGGGCAACCACGAGGGACTAGTACCTGCTACCTGGAGGAGAGCTGGCCGCGACTCATTTCACCACCCCATGTGTCCCACTGCCCCACTGGGAGTGTTTCCCCAGATGAACCTCCCTGCACAGGAACTGCCTACAGGGTTGGAAACGTTCTTCCTGTTGCTCAAATGGTCATTTTGTGTCTCAGATGATCTCTTCCTGCAACAGGGCATGCTGAGAACTTCAGGTAGCCAGCAGCCCTGGTGAGCTGGTGGGCGCAAAGGACTGTGGGGTGAGCTCATGAAGTTTTCCTCCTGCCTTTCATAGTCAACTCACAGGAATTAATGCACTGTAGAAGATGGCAGCACCAGAGAGCTACATGATTTAAATTCTGGTATGATAAACACTTGTCAGATAGCTGACACTAATCAATAAATGTCATTTAATAACAACAGACTGCCATCAGACATGAACTCTATCCATGAGACTTTCACCTTGGATTTACAAAAAACCTTGTGAGATCAGCAGTTGGGCTTGTTACTTTTCTTGTGAACTACAGCTCTGAAATTCTTGGCTTACCTCTCTCTGCATGTCAAGGCAATTAATGTAGTTTTTTTTAATTTCAGATTGGGTCAGTCCACATATACATAGCAACAAAAATGATGCCAATAGAGTCATATGGCAGGAAATATAATGTTAACTTGATCCTGGCTGTGCTTTTTATGCTTAACAAGAGAAAATGAGGAAATAAGGAGAGTGTTGGATTTAATTTTGAATTTCCTGGCCCTTTGCTGTTTGTTGTCTTGAAGATAACACCGTCTAAATATACAGGGTCTTAAAAATTTAATTTCCTTTTTCTATTTCCTAGTTCCTATTGCTCAGGCTTTCAGGCTTATATTGTCGCTCCTCCTGAAGTAGAGACTTTTTATAATTCTGAGTGTGTTTTCTGATTCACACTGCATTTACATTCCTCTTGTTCCTTTCCACTTTTCTCCCGAGCGAAAGCTCTGCATTCTCGCACATGGAGTCAGCTTGTGGTGCTAGAGGGAAGGCACAGAAAGGAGAATTTGTTGATACTGCCAGACCTTTTGTATTTTCCGTTCACTCTTCTCTCCATGTCACTGAAGATGGCTGTTGCCCAAGAGGGCATGTCAGCAGACCTTACGTAAGGCGTGTTCGATCTCAGTGTCCAATATGCTCTGCAAGAGCGAGAAATCCTCTTTCTAGAGGCCAAAAATAAATCCCATCTTGTAATTACACCTTAAGACCAATAGGCACAAGCACAGATGCTTTCTTGTGATGTGACTGAGCTCCTCAGTATCATTTCCAGCTGCTGCCACCTCAGCGGAGGAGGGACCTCTGTCAGGATTTTAGCCACAGTCGTGTCTTTGCTGCCCTTGCTGTCTGGGGGCTGGTGGTCACCCATGGGCCAGGGAGCTGACTTCCCATCTCCCAGTGGAGTCTCTGCAAAGAAGGACCAGCAAATTCAGAAGGATTCTGGCAAGGGACACGGTTGCCTCATCAAGGGCTGTTTGAAGGTTTGGAGTTTACCCTTGCTTGGTTAAAATACAGGGTCTACAGATAGAAAAATGTCTGCTGTCCTCACATATTTGTCTCATCATCTGTGCTTTTTTGTGCTGACTCCTTCAGTGATTTAAACCTGCACAATGTTTCCCATCATTAGATTTTTTTATATGAGCCATTCTTTTTATCGATGCTAAAAGGGCATCACCTATTCTTTTAGTGTGGTCTGGCAAGTGGCACTCTGCAGAGAACGACATAAACCCACATTTTCATAACAGAGGGTCTTCTGCTAATTCTATCCAGGCACACTACTTCCCACCTAAAATCTAAAACAATTTAAAGTAAATGGCTTGGTATATGTGGAAATTATTTTCTAATAATGGGTAGGTATTCTTGTTTATTATTTATGTGCATATAATTCCGGTAGCAATTAACATCTTAATGAAATCTTTATATAGAATAATTTTTTAAATGAAAACACAATTGTGAAGATGATTTGCTGCTCCTAGCAAACCAAATATAATTAGATCCAGTTTAATAACGTGCAAAACTATTAACATATGAAGAATGTACTCTGAAAACATTCCTGTGATGACACAGGATCATCAGAAGAAGCTGAACTTACTTTTCCCAAGGTTTTGCAGCACAGATGAGGCTGAGATGCTGTTGCAGTTACATCACGCTGATCCCATTGGTGAGATACGCAGCCGTTTATTTGCAGAAAGCCTGTGCACTGTGAACCTTTATTTGCCTTTTCTCGCCAGAGGATTTTACCCCTTGAGCAAGGGATGAAACCTCTTTCAAGTTTAGATTTCAGGAAACTCAAAACTCAATGAGAAATTAAGGTCTTGTTTGGTTTGGGGATTTTGCCATATTATATCCACTGGTGACAGCCGCTGATGGGGCTTTGTCAGCGTTGTCCCCAAGTGCATACAGGCAAAGCTGCTATTTGCACTAGTGGAGATTAGCTGGCCCCCGAACAGGAGTAAATTGCACACATGCAAATCGCAGCTTGCCATGCCTTGCTGACTTGCATATAGGGTTTCGCCAGTGTCAATATGTTGGCTCTGGAAGTGGAGCATTTCTCCAGGGCAACTAAAGGCTAGTGGCTAGCAGATTTTTGGATGTGACATATCACACCTAAAGCAGAGCAATGGAGAGGACAGGCAAGCGGTGAAACGTGCTTCGGGGTGGCTTGATGCACACCTGGGCCAGGCGACTCACGGCCCACCAGCTTCCCTACCAGAGTACACAGAAGCCTCTGCAAAACTTCTGATAAGCCTGTGCCCAAGATCTTAGCTTATAGCAAAGCTTTCATGACTTCTGTCCAGATATTTTTTTTTTTTTTAATGACATAATCATCCTGCTCTTCCCAAACTCACTATGGGCAGACCAGGAAAGGACCGAGGTGGGAATCCTCTCTGGATGCCTTAAGAGCTTAGAAGCCATTAGAGGCACTTTAGGAGGCTTTGGCCAAGATTAAATCCAGATGGGCTTTTTTTTGCTGAGATCCATTTTGCCATGGCCTCACAATTATTTATACATCAGCACTCACATTTTCCAGTGTGGCTGTGTACAGCCATTTTTACACACCTAATTAAGCCCAGAAATGCATGTTTAGTGTTCTAGCGATGACAGAACCACCCAATAATCTTTAGCACTTATGTACATATGAAATGGTGCATACAACATCAGAGCTGTGTACACACATTAAATAATTCATCCTTATAATAACTGCTGGAGGTGGGGGGGAGAGGCATTAGCTAAATAGCTCATCCCCGTTCTTGCAGCAAGTCACTGGCAGAGTCAGGGTTAACCGCTGTGAGGGTTCGGTGCTGAGATTTGTGCTTTATCTATTAGCTCTCACTTCTCTGCGATGATGTACGTAGCAGCTCATATGTTATTTGGAACATTTCCTACTCCAAGACATTCTCCTGTGGGAAGCAGCTACGAGTCCACATGAACAAAATATTCCATAAAAATAAACTTGCGATCCCCGGGTTGGAGTGACTGGTGCTGTCAAGGAGAGGTAACGCTACACAGATTAGCGATGCTGCTTGAGTTGCTCATGATGCTAACACCCACGAATGTGTTGTGACGCCGGGAGGCCACACACCCACCCGCTCCAGCGGTGGGCAGGGGCACCCAGGTGCAGGAGCACTGGGGAGTGTGGCGCAGAGGAGGGCTGGGTGCTGGGCAGTGGAGAAAAACCCAAAACAAGCTGAGCATGGCAGCCGTGTCAGTGGCTTTCTGCTCTGCTGTGCTCACGACCAAAGAGTACAGCCCTACCTTGGTCGCCCTCCTACTTGCTGTCGTGATCAAGTTCAATCAGCTGTTACCAAAAATGACACAAAAAGCGACCCTCAAATCCCTTTCAAAACATGAGTGTTTTGAGACTAATGGGGGCTCCCTTCCCCCTCCATCAGCCTTCAGCCAAAGTGAGCAAATGGAGCACTACTGGAAAACTGAATTTCTCTGCAGACATCCTGTAGCTTTATGATCAGGATGCATCCTCTTGCGTGATATTATTTGCACGGTTCAGTTCTGTGTCACATGTGTTGGCTTTTGTTTGTCTCTTCCCCTGAGCGGTGAGGTGTACGACACCTCTGAAAAAGCCCATCTGCAGAAGGCAGCTTTCCGAGGCTGGTAGAGACGGTATCCAATGCTCTGGGAAAGAGCCAGCTCAGATGCAGTAATAATTTGATGTTTCACTGGCTGAGGATAGTAACTCTTGCTATTCTGCTGGCAATTTGCGGGGATATGGTTCTCCACATGGTGCGTTTCTGACAGACACAGCTATTTTTCCAAGAAGCCTTTGGACTTCAGACATTATAAATGTGTTGCTGTTTTATTTTAATCTAGGTTGCCATTTGGTGTAGTTATCTTTCTGCTCAATACAAGTTTACTTGTGAAGTTTATATTGCCCCTTTGGGATGTTAGCACTGAGTCCACATATTCTTTAAAAAGCCACTTTATCTTCAAAGAAAACACCCTAAAATTGCTGTACATATTCCAGAGCTTCTGACAAGATACGAGAGGCTCTGGAGAGACGTAGATAACAGGGACCATTTTCTATCTAGATATGTTTGGACATTCCTTTATAGAGCATGTGGAAATATATTCCATTTTCAAATAGATACACCCTCCTCCTGTAACATGAGTCAAGAGGAGAAAGCCCACACAGTTGTTTTGGTTACTTAGGAACTTCCATGCCTGATTAATCAGTTTCTCTCCTCTGCTTCGAGGAACCTAATTGAACTTGTCATTTTATTCCTCTGAAATGTACTTGTAGATTCAAAAAATTCTGGCATTTCTAATATTTATTTTCCACACTGCAGTTGCCAAACGTACCTCCCTTCACGGTAATACAGATTGGCTTCCATATTAGCTAAGATCATCCTGTACATTTTCTGGTCCTTGCCTATGGGGAATGGAGCATCTTCTGCTCTTTTGGTGCAGTTTGGCAGGAACTGAGCCCATTCCTATACCATAGGGTCTTCCGTATCAGCAGGGCACCTCCTTCTCATGCTCCCACCATATCTTTTCCCTCCAGCATCTTTGAATTACAGTACTCCTTCCATTACCATTAAATTTAATATAATCCATCAAGTAGTCCCAGAGGGGATATCTTTCACTTTGGATTTATCTGCTAATAGACACATGGTAGCAGGTGATTTCTCTCTCTCACTTTTCTGGGAGATTATTAATTACTAACGCAATTTTATCGCAGAAACCTGACAGTCTCCAAACATAGTCTCGTATCTTCCCATTTCATTTGACTTTCTCCAGTGTAAATTACTGCCTCATAGTCCTGGTTTCTATAGGTGCTTATTGCATTCCAGCATAATTTACAAAAAAAAAAAAAGAAACAAATTATTTTATGGGTGTGTTTCCTCATCCTTAGCTCCCCATCCATCCTTTGATTCTATTCTCTTTGGTGCATTTATTCACTCATTTTTCACAGGTTTATAAATGTTGCAGTGAGGGCCTTGGATCAAATGCTCAGCTATAGGCACAGGGCTCCCATCTAGATGAATAGCTTCTTAGGTTTAAGGCCAGAAAGAAACATTAGATCATCTGTTCTTATTTCCTGTATATCACAGGCCATTACATTTCACACAATTACCCATGTATTGAACCTAATAGCTTCTTTGGCTAAAGTACATCTTCTAGAAAGGCATCCAGCCGTGATTTGAAACTTTCCAGAAATAAGAATCCACAGCCTCCCTTGAGGATTTGTTCCAGTGGTTAATTACCCCCACTCTTAAAAATATATGCCTTATTTCCCATTTTAATTTGTCTGGCTTCAGCTTCCAGCCACTGGCTCTTGTTATGCATTTTTCTGCTGGTTAAAGAGCCTTTTAGTAGGTGGTATTTCCTCCCATGGAAATACTTCACATGCTACAAGAGAGTCATCTTTCAGTCTTCTCTTTGATAAAAAACCAAATGTTACGAGCTAGGTCTCTCATAGAAAAATGGATTCTCAAACCATTAAATCATTTCTATGGCTTTTTCGGCACCTTTTCCAATTTTCCCTCACAAGAAATGACATTCATGTGTCCGGCTGTGATCTGCAGGAGGAAGCCCTGCTGCCTTCTCCTTCGTCCATTTAGGATATAGTCCAGGTGCCATCAAGACATGGTCGTGCATAAACCCAATGCTTGGGTCCAGTCCTGGGAGGTGGTGAGCTTTCTCAATCGGTTCAGCACAGCCTGAAAACTAAGTCTTGTCCTTCCCAGGACAAGGAGGCTCAGGACAGTAACAGAGTTTTTATCCAGATGCGTATCCTCCCTCCTGCCCTCCCAGCTCATTGTGAGATTGGCAAGAAGGGCCATGCTGCCGTGTGTTCCCTTGGCTGAGCTGGCTGAAAAACCTGCTGCACCTGGCAGCGTGTCTCTCCAGGGGCCAGGTACGCATCAGGGGACTCTCCTGGCCTCTGCTGCTCTCCTTCCGAAACAAACCTCCTGAACGGGCTGCAAAGCGTGGGGTGATGGATGAGCAACCACACTGTGGTGTGGTAGATGGGCTTCCTGGGCATGGTCCATTGGGGATCCACCATGGAGAATCTCTTTTGGTTTTTTGTGTTGTGTTTTGCTCCCCCAAGAACTGGCAACTTCTCTGCAAATAATGGTACTTCCAGAGAAGAGGCTCTTGAGTGGTCATTGGTGTCTGGTACTCGGGCAGGGAAGAAGCAGCTATTGAACAAGTGCACTGATGTACCTAGCCTGTCCAGGCCTAATGTTGATTTTTATTAGCCATAAGTAGCTAAGAGTGTCTCTGAATGTCTCTTCTAGATAATGAAAGCTTCACTTCAAAAAACAAACAACAAATAGCTTTAAGGAAGTTTTATGACCGAACTGGGAAGCACTGTTGTTTTTGCAGCTTGCAGACCCCAAGGAGAAGCAAGGACTGGAAACACTTTGCATTAGGCTCAGGCTATCTCAGTTCCATCTGTGTTCAATTAAATCCTGACCAGCTAGCGATACCCATGGTCGTGCCTGCTGCTGAACCTGGCGTTGCTGCTGCAAGACGTTAGTTGTGGCTGGAGTCTAAGGCGAAGGGTAGATGAGTGAGGCAGCCATCCCTTGCCCATCTATTCAGACCAGAACCAGGGTGCTGCCCCAGCGCTGCTATTTAGGTGCATATAAACATTTGTGCTCCAGAATGAAGGTGCTAATGGCGGTTGCTAAAGATTTTAAGTGCCTTTAGATATTAGATGCTGCCAATCCATGCTGAATTAATGAGGCTTAGGGTGCCTGAAGTTGGCATAAGGTGGGATTTAGATCTGCTTATGGCTCATGGCAGTACTGGACATGCACGGGTGCAGGGATGCATGGCCCCAGCCCTGTGCCTGTCCTTGCTGTGCGGTGTTTCATGGCGTTGTCTTCTAGCATGCATGTAAGGATGGTGACTAGTGTGAGGCAGTTTCCTTCTACCTGTGCGAGCCAGCATTGAGAAAGTGCTTCGGCTCTGTTCTTCGAGCTTCATTAGCAGGCTCCAAGCACACATCCCCAGCCAGGAAATCAAAGGCAGTAAATACATTCAGACTTTCAAAGCAAAGTTAGATACCGTGAGGAGCACTGGAAAAGACTGTGTTTGCAGGCTGCTGAAGGCAGCGGGGGAGGAAGAGGTGGTGCTGAGTGCTCTGCAAGACCTGCCCCTGGCTGACAAGCCATCAGCCTCAAGGTTTGGTTTTTATCTTGAAGCCCCACCAGAGAGGTTGAGATGTGGTTTGTTGTGTCACTCCCAAGTCTCCCCTGGGTCCCTGAGCTCATGGATGTATTAGAGAGAAAATATCTGTGCTAATGGATAGTCCTTAGATCTTGATCTTCTGCAGACCTCATGGCCATGCTGTAAGGTCCTTCCTCTGGGCATGAGGAGAGGGAAAGATGAGGCAGGGAAGAAGCTCCCTTTGATGTTGAAACATTTTATTTTTCAGGGAGGGGGGATAGCGATTTATTTACTTCTGATGGGGCCAGGGCAAACCATTTGTTTGATGGATTAGGCAGTTAGTTTTAATTTGTCAGGTTGCCTAGGGTACAGGACAGGCAGGTTAGCTGGAGCAATTGTCTCTATACAAATGGAAAGAATAATGTCGTGAAAAGACAGCATTAAGGGCACTGCTCTCTCCTCTGCAGACCGTTCCACAATACTTACCCTTTAAATCCCAGCCAAGTCTCTTGAGGAGACCTGAGTTAGCAGTTAGAAGTAAAGGCTTGTGTGGCCTTTTAGCTGCAGACTAAATACTGCTCTAATAATGCAGCCTTTGACACATACGATTCTGTTTTTTCCCCTCATAGGAATGGTTTGATAAAGGCTGTTTATTTTTTCTTGTGCTGTTGCTAATACTTCAAGCCTCTATTATCATGAGTTGCCAGCTGTAACAGCAATATATGTAAGAACAGGCCATTAACTCAGTGACTTGCAAAGGAGAATATTCTGAGCCTATTCCTCTTTGGCTAGAGAGCTTACACATTACTGGTAATGTCTGGCTCGTTTGGTCCCCAGTTTAGGTTAGGATGGCTTAAGGGTACACGAGGTACACAGGTATGTTAGTGTGAGGAGGGGTACAGTCTGGACTGCTGGGGATGATGATGACTACCAGCTTCCCATGTGCATCTTTGCAGCCCAGGGAAAATGCGGGGTACTTTGCCCCCCTGTGAAAGGATACGGTTGCAATTACTTTTGTGGAGTAAAGACATCCCCAGCTCAGAAGTGAGACTGACTGATGTATGACTGGCCTCTATCGCTCTGCTTGCAAATGTGGTAGAGCTCTTCTAATTTACAGCAGCTTCTCCTCCTGATTTATTTACCAACCCAGCCTCTAGAGAAGATTGATTTTTCTGATACAGAACTAGACAGTTTCTTTTTTTAACAATACAGGCCTGTAAAATCAAAGTTTGACTTGTTTTTTCTAAGAGTGAACATTTCCCAAGTGCTCATGTTGTCATTGGTAGGGGTTCAAATAAAATTTGAGAAGCAAAAAGGTACTGAGTGCTCATGCTGCTTGAAGAGGTTGTAGTGGTTGTCCTGCCTGAGTGCTGTGGATGCACCTAAGATGTAGTTTGCTTCCACGACTGCCCACCAACTGGTCAGCTCCTCCCGCAAAGCATCTCTGTGCCTCTCTGCAGTGATGAGAAACTAACTGCTTCAATTCCCAGTAACTCGCCACTTTGATTCCCAGTAATCACAACACAGAAACAGATGCAGCAGTACAGAGAGGGGCAACATGAAGCAGGCAGTGAGAGGAGTTTGCCCCAGGGGTGACGGGCACCTGCGCCAAGGGGTGCTCACACAGCGATATGAGGGCTGCTGCAGCACCAAGCTCGCCCTGCCGGCCCTGGGACTTTGTGTGCCGGGTGCGGAGAGGTGTTCACCATGGCATGCCCAGAGCAAGATGTGTCCGTGGCAAGTCGGCCATGTAGCTGGTAGCCAGAGGGGTGACTTGCATGTTCTGCCCATACACCTGAGCATGGGCATTTCCAAAGACTCATCAGAAGCATAGGTATCTTTCAAGAGAAGGAAAAGGCAAAGGGAATTTTCCAACCCAACGGTTACTTTTGTTATTGAAAAAAAAGAAAAAGTGTATTCATGCCAGCAGAGTCACTGACACTGAGAATGGGGAGAGTTTTCTTAGCTCTGATAAGGACTTTGCCTTTGAAGGACACAGATGCAGCCCCTGCAGTTTCGGTGCTTCAGTGGGCTCTGAAACTCAAGTTTCCCTCAGGGCTCCTGTTTGGAAGTGCAGAACACTTTTAGACTGTTCTGATTACGAACAACAAGACCCTGAAAGTCCCATTACATGCTCAGCACAGCAGGAACCTGGTTGGATGGAGCTGTTGACTTGCCCGTGTGACAAATCCTGTGCCAGTTCCCTGCTCTGAAACCCAGGTCATGCAGTCTGGAAATGATCTGGCAGGCATAACATGTCCAAAAAAGAAAAAAAAAAAAAGTTATTTTTTAGCTGGATCAGTTCAGCTGGATTTGACTCACCAACCAGCCATGCAAGCACTTGTGTTGGCACTATGGAGGAGGCAGCATAGAGAGGAGAAGGAACAAACTGACAGAGGGCAAAGAACCACAGAAAATGTACATCAGCCCATGTTCTCACACTTTGCCATTGTTCACTTTCCTACAAGAAACACTTTCCTTTTCATTCCCATCTCCACACTCTGCTCTCTGGAAGGCAAGTGCCCTGTTCCTTTTTGAGACTTCAGCCTACACTTCCATATTCAGCAGAAGGATTTAAGCCTCAGCAGGGGCCAGCTGACAAAGCAGCTAAGATTAGATCCCAAACAACTATTTAAAAACCTCATGTAATCAGCAAGAAAGGGCAAAGAGCAAAGGCATAATAGAGTGGCACTGAGTTTGAACGCCCCCTCTGTCCTTTCTTATGATAGCCAGTAGCTTCATCATGTCTGCAATAATAAAATAAAGCATCTGTAGGGCCCAGTGCTATTTTGAATGGGATTAAAAAGAAATGAAATTATGGACACTTTCACTTCACATCAGGGCTGAATGTCTTGAATGGGAGGACCCAAAAGGTCTCAGCTTAGATACCTGTTTAGGAGGTCAGCTGTCGGTCACTATAGGAGTGGCCCTTTCCAGCACCAGATGCAACCACTGCCTGCGTTGCCATTGAGTGCGACAACTCAGTCTTTTAACTAAGCGAAACTAGATCCTCAGCTTTCCCGAGGGAAAATGAGGTTAAATGGTTTACCTGCATGTATTGCTTGCATAGAAAACTATTTGGGCTAAATGCCCAATTTGTAGGTGGATAATGTGGTCTTTTTTGAGTCTTTTATGACATTTTGCTGTTAAGCTACTCTTCCTGTAATCTATCTATAAGGACTGTAGACGTGCGGGTTTTTTTATCATCTGCACATAGCCACATTTTGGTCAGCTCCAGGATCCTGAGTGAGGAACACCAAAGCTGAAAGTGGAAGCTTTTCTTAAAGAACAATTTGGGACAGAAAAGCAGACGTTCAAGCTATGCCCAATCCACACTCACGGCTGATGAAGCACAGGCAGGAAGAAGCCAGCTCCCTTTGCAAGTGCCTCGCCATAGGCACTAACCCTTGGGTGCAACAATTTTGGCCGTGTCCCTGCCAAGGAGCCCATCATCAGCTGCCAAGGTGGGAGTGGGGAGGTTTGAACCTGAAGCTTTCCTCCCCCTGTGGCAGTGTCCACCCAGCACCTCCCAAGCTGTAAGGGGATGTAGGACATGCCTGGGGAAGGAGCTGCACCCCAGAACACTTCGCTCTTTTCTCATCTCCTACTAGGCTCGCTGTGAAGTGGCAAATCCTCTCTCTTCGCCTCCTTGTCCAGATGAGCGTTTTGCAGCGCCTGGGCGCCCTGGCCCCGCTGCTGCAGGCAACTCAACACCACCACCGGCCGCATGCGGAGGGACCGTCCCTCCCTCTGCCACAGCTGTTGGGTTTCGCTAGTGCTATAATAAGAATAAATAAAACCTCTCAAATAAATAGGAAAAGATAAGGAGGTAGATAACTGTAATTCTCATGACTGATAGTATTACTCAATTTAGACATTAACATTCTAGCTAAAGCTTTAAACCTTGGATTTACTGAGCATGCCTGTTATTAATTTTGCCAACTCAGACTGCATTGGTAGCAGGTAGGTGTATAATTTAAAAATGACTTTGAATTAGGTTACAAGTTAAGCATTGCAGAGACAATGATTATATTTTTTTCCAGGCTGCTGATGAAAGGCCTTACAGGATTTATTATTACCCTTGTGAAGGTTTGGGAGGAGTGTTTACTGGATGGATCCATAGCCTGTATAATTCCCCACGTTTCTCTATTAAAATGATACCCCTAATCCTTGTTCCTTAACTAAGAAATGACACAAAGCAGGTCCCCACCTCTGCATTATTACCCTGCTACGTCTTAAATCCTTTCTTTTCAGAGTTTCAAGCAGAGATGATTATTCGTCACCTCTCTTGATGAGGTTTCTGCTCTCGGCCAGGTTACAGCAACCACCAAGCTGTGCCTTGGAGGGCAGGGACACCGCGGGGGGGTCCCCAGAGACCCTCGCAGCATTACACACACAGCAGCTCCGGGAACAGCCTGCCACAAACAAGAACTGGGGCATTTCCAGCTCCCTTCCCTTCTCCCTCTCTTCCGCTCAGTGGAAAGTGGGGTATCCCTGTCGTGCTGAGCCCTGGATGGACTTTCAGTAAGATCCATGGGGAAAAAAATAGCAATGGCAGGGCTTGGTCCATCCAGTTATGGCTATAAATGGCAGAAGAGGTTTCCCCTTCGTGAAATCAGTGGCTGTGAAGTTGTTTAACATTATTATTATTATTATTATTATTATTATTATTATTATTATTATTATTATTATTACATGTAGAGAGACTTCTTTATTCTTTATTTTGGGGAAAGATTTTTGAATATGTGTGTAGCCTGTTTTCACCATGCACATACATATATGCATATATATGGAGAGAGGGAGAGAAAGCAGCATCAAAATGGCGTCAGTGCAAGTGGTCAGGAAGCAACTCTGTCAGCATTACTGTGAGAGCAGTTTTGTTCATGATGTTCTCTACCCCATCTGCACACATATGGATAAATAAATTGCTTCACTCCCATTACAAGCCCATTGAACTCCTGCCAGACTTTCTGATTCTGCATTGACCCACCAGAATTCAAAACAGATTATCTTGGAGGTAAAAAAAAAAAACACCAAACAATGGATATAGAGGCTGTTATTTATTCTGTCTCATCTTTGTTTTAATGTCAGTGAAAATGCAAATACAATGGAATATAAAATTGCACTTTCCAAATGCAAACTCAGAGTTTGAAAATCTAGGGTAAGATATCATTTCTGCTGAAGTCAATAAAAAATTCTTAATGACTTTATTGAGATGGGATTCCATACCTTGATATGCTTTAACATTAAACTGAGTGCTGCTCTGAATACCAAAGATGATTTATTAGAAAGCAGTACCAGGGCATGTCATACCTAGTCATTAGGATTACCTTGGGCTTATTACCACTCTTCCTGTTAACTGAATTTTAAACATTAGCATTAGATGGCCATTCATATTAAGGAGCCCTGTTATAGGCAGTCATGTGCTTCATAAATTGTGCTGCTATTTAAAGAAAACTCTGTTGATATTCTTTATATCCATTACCTAAAAAGACCAATGGACAAAGGCAGAATGGAGGAAAACATGTATTCTAAACTGTCAAATAAACCCCCCCACCCTATGCTTTCTTAAACACAGGCAAAATTATTTTTTTCTCTTCTTTTATAATCTGTTCCCAGATATTATGATTTAATTTTTAAATCAAGTCAAAGCTGGACTTTCGCTGAAGACAAAACATATTAAAAAAAAAAAAAAAAACAACAAAATGCAGATGTTTTACTGGTGATGTGCATGCATGATGATATCATGACTTCTTAAAATAACTGTCAGAAGAGCAGAAATAATAATGGATGCTAATGTGAAAGGCTGAAATGATGGCAGTATATTTGCCCGTACACTTTCTGAGCTGGTATAGTGTGGGAAAGCAGTTGCTTGGAAAGTTGTCATTATTTCCTCTTGTGTTGTTTAGAATAGACTTAGGTGTTACCATCAAGAGGAACTGTCGGTTTGTGGCAGTATAGCCCTTGTTTTCTAGTGAACATATGAATACAGTGGGAATTGTCTCCTGGCTGCTTTGGAAGTGACAGCTTTCAGCAGAAATATTCAGCCTTCTTCATTTAAATGCAGTATGCAGCTGAAGATTAAGAGCTAATCTTTCATTTCTAGTTGCTTTTGTTTTGCCAAGACTTTCTCAATTCATCAGTGACCTAATTTTTAAAAATACAAATACTGTGGCACAACCATGATCCAAGGCCCCAGGACATGCTCACTTCATCCCCTAAGGACCTCCACTGTTTTCCAACCACAAATGTGGAGAAGGAAAATTGCCCAAGTAACATGAATCTGAGATTAAGTCATATGAAAAACTGATCCTTCGAAATGGGCAGGGACCTTTCTACAGCATTTAGTGGGCTTTGGATTGGGCGTGTGGGACCACAAAGAGATTCTAAGTGTTTTTTCAACCCTTCCTTTCAGCTGTGGATGAGCAGTGGTGGGGCACTTGAGTGTGCCCCGTATGCAGTGCCATGGCTGAGCTTGCTCTCCTTGCACAGCTTTTGTGCATCCCTCTTGGACCGCTCCATCATCTGCTCCCCGCCCCCCGCCCCAACTCTGGCCAAAACTAGACTAACTTTTTGTTTGTCTCAAGTCTTTGATGACATTTACAACCACCAATAACTAATTTAGCTCGTCTTTGCTGTTGGCAGCACTATTTTAGTTTGCATACCTTTCTTCTGCTCTTTTGTGTTTTGTTTTTCTGAAGTATATGGGTTTGTCTTAATGTGACATCTCTGTGCAAACATATGCATCTGAGGAAGGCAAAAGAGATTTATTGCATTTTGGCTAATACAGAGGAAAGGGGAAATTGCCTACGTAATGAAACAGGAGATTCAGTTTTAACTCTGTCATTTCTCTCGTCTCCATAGTACTGAATACACAAATATAAAATATATAATTACCTCCTCCTTCAAACATATCAACGTACAATTAAAACCCACAAAGCTTGACAACCTGTTGTCAAGTTGTTTAAGCAGTTGTTTCAGAATCTGACAGACAAACTTATAAACAAAACGTAGAGCACCAGATTGTGGGATGAGGCAGCATCATCACGTGGCTTCCTCAGTTATCTCAAAATTTGGAAAACAAAAAAAGTAGAGGAATACTTTTTCTCCTTGAATAAATAACAGTTTAATTACATTATAGAAATAAAATATGATATGGTAGGAATACACTGGAAATCTTACAGAAATACTATTCTGCTACTGGTAGGTAAATGGTCAAAGCTACTTTTCATGACAATTTGAACAGTACTTGTGTACAAACTATTATACAGGTTGCTAATGAAAAATATTGCAGAAGTTGCAAGGATGTTACCAGCTCAAACAAACATCTAATGATACAATATTCTTCTAAGAGGAAGTAATAATGTTAGATTTACAGACAATAAAGAGTTATGTTTTCCACTTTGAAACACTGGAAATAAAAAGCTCAGGTAATCCAATTTCTTTACCTCATATTATCACAAGGAAAGATTTTCCTTTCACTATGAAACAGCATCCAAAGAGACCCTGTAAACAGTTTATTCAAAGGTAGTATTTGAGATGTCACAGCAACTTCAACAATTGTCCTAGTCTACAATTACAGACTTTTTAGGCCACTGCTTGTACAGATGACTTTTTTTATTTTTCACTTATTTACATACATTCAGCCCAATAACAGCAGGTAAAATGCGCTGTCTATCTCACAATAGACACACTAAAATTTTCATCAAAAGGCCAGTGCAAGAAGATGTGGATAGTGATTGCACAGCATCGAGGAGATTATATTATACAAATATACAATTAGACTGTTGAGAATCTAACGCTGCACGCATGTGACACAGATGGTCTTCTCGGTAGGTACGCGACACTTGGAGTTGGTACGTATACATAACTGCAACTATCGTTGGTTGGTTGATGATGACGGTGTGGGTGGCCATGGAACACAGTATCGTTTGGCTGTGCTATCACTAAGTGAAGGTAGGCAACTGCAAATTAGGAATACCTAAAGCTGAAGTTTAAGTACAGCTTATCTTGGAACGGCAGCAGATTTTTCTAATGAAAGAGTAGTTCTACTTAGTGCACAACATGTAGGGAAATTGTTGCCACCTCTTAATAAATGGTTCTAAGTGAACCAACACAGTTCCCAGAGCTTTAGAAAAACTCATTATGCAAATGAAGATACTGATGATAGACGGTAACATTTCACAGGATGCTATTTCTTATTATATCAGTAAGCACCAAGTTAAGTGCCAAGACAGCCCCATTGTCCCATGATTTATCATGTAAAATTTAGAACTCGAATGCACAACGAAAGTCCACGAAGTTTGCATTTCATTCACAAGAAGACAGTTCCAAAAATGGCTCTTAAAATACCTTTACATTTCAAATGGGCTTCCTGCTCCTCCTCCTCCAAGAGGACTGCTCTAGGATGGACTACACCTAGATATGGGAAAGATCTTTCAGAAGGAGGACTTGCATGTCCTCCAGGATTCCTCTGCAATCCGCCGATTTCGGCGGACTGCTGCGGCCCCCTCGAGAGCGTGGTGCCCTGCCCTACCACCCAGCTAAGCTGCAGGGGAGGGGGGCGGAGGAGGAAAGTACCCCTGCGACTGCCAGCTGCTGCTCAGCACCTCGCCTGATGAGACCTTTAAAATGTGCCGCCCCCCACCAAGCCTGAACTTAGAGCCACCTACACCCCTTTTTTCCCTACATAACCCCGAGGCCGGGCGGCAGGGCAGCATGGATTTCACTCCACTCGCCCGGTGCCACGGCGGGAGTCGCCCCTCTTGCGGCAAGCGTCAGGCAGCTAACGGGCTAAGCCGCCTTTGCAGCTATTTTGGCAGAAATCAGCCAGAAGAAGGGTGAGGAAATGGTCCAAAAAAGCAAGGCAGCAGAGGAGAGGACCCCGTACCTTCTGATTCAGAACAGAATTACAGAATATCCATGCTTCAAAGACTATCCGGTAACATGCTCCTTGCGAAAGTCCCAGGCTGCAGAAACAATCCCACCAGGGAACAGAGGCGCCATTTTCCTTCAGTGAGTTCTCCTTCCTCGAAGCTGATGGTGTCAAACCTTGTCATCTGTATCCTGATTTCACAGTGAGACTCACCTCATTTCAAGCAATCAGATTTGAATGCTGATGGTCTTAAAACAAATTACCATTTATTTCTGGCTTTCTCAGTTTTCAGGAACACCATCGACAGCCACTGCAGTTGTCAGTGCGGGCTCATGCCATGCTCTGCCTCTTGTTTCCCCTTATTCTCAAGTACAACTGAAAGGTTGCTTTCTCTAGCACACGGATACACTTCTCAGAGTGGATCGGGATGTTCTTAATACGGTACTTTCATCAGTAATCAGTTGGAAGAACTCAATTTTAGAAACAGAATTCGTGTGCAAAGCGTGCAACAAGAAGTACAGTTTACATTTGGTCGTAGTGACCTATCTTAGTTATGCTACCATGACTCACACTGATCAGTATACTTACACACACGCGCACGCACACACACGTACACACACATAGATATTTATTTATATACACGCTCACACAATAAGAAAATGTCTAAGTCTGACAATATTTCCTCCTCTTTTAGTGAAGATGGGAGTTTGGCATCTCAGGCTCTGAATCTGCTTAAACCTGGGATACAGGAATGCGACACACTTCAAGTATACATCGACTGCACAGTGATAACATCGCACATTGAGTCTGACACATGCTGTCTTCAGTGGTCCAGCACCAGCACGTGGCTTAAAACCAGCTGCCCGTTAAAGGAGCCAATATCTGGGACCTTCGCCTTTCAGTGTTCGTATTCATGCAACGCCCAAGAGCAGGGCGATAGTCTGTACAACCATAAATGTCCTTCACTGTATAAACGCAGTGGTATTTAAAAGTCTGAACTGGTGCATTCCTCTCTTACATTCCTTCTCTATTCCTTTGTTGCTGTTACTCTCGTATGCATGTGAAAGTAAAAGGTAGTGGGGAAATAATTTTAGTAGAAGAACACAAAGCCTCTCCTCTAAATCCACAGAAGACCACTAGAAGTGTAAAATTTCCAAAATTGCTCATAGGAATTCTTCAAATACAGTAAGTGTTTTCAATGGGGTTTACATATCACATTTCACATTATTTCCACGGAAGTCTACCTTATCACTTTGTTTAATCAGACAAATATCAATAACACATAATAAAACAGCACACAATTCACGGGACACGACACGTTTTACAAAACCTCTAAAACTCAGCACTGCCGCTTTTGGAAAAAATCAAAAACTCCTATTACTTACAGACATGAAATACACTTCACATTGAAATGAACAGCATGATTACACGGCTTTTTTTCTTATTTGATGGTATTGGTTTAGGATGCATTAGTTTTCAATTAGGTTTCACAATTTTTCTTCACACCCCCAAAAGGAACTGTTGCTAACCTGGTATTTTCTCCGTGCTCTTTCAGGAAACTTACTATTATTCAGTAAACGCTTTTTGAGAAAGAAACTTTTGAAAATTTAGCTTGAATCCCTAATTGTAAAACCTGAAGAACTGGCTGATGGTAATGCTCTTAACACAATCATTGCTCAGCTTACAATGACAAACCAAAAAAGTATTACAGGAGGGTACAAACACGTTAAGCCACGGGTTTGGTTTTCTGTTGTTGATTTTTTTTTTTTTTACACTAACTCCTTTTCTCACAACGGTGAGGAGTTTCTGACTTACAACGCTTCAGCAGTCGTGTCTGTGGAGACAGACATGGTAACTTTGGCAATCTTAACTGTGCTCTTAATGCAGCTCTCGGCAGCCCTGTGCACGTTCCCCGCGTTGTTGGCGTGTTTGTGCTGGCAGTCAGACTCCATGCTGTTATCGAGGGGCTGCGCCGTTCCTTCGCAGGTGGGGAACATGCTGCGGAAGGCGTGTCGCAAGTCCTTGCTCCTCAGAGCGTAGATGATGGGATTCACTGTTGAATTCAGCAAACAGAGCATGCTACAGAAGGCAAAGACAGTCTTGATGAGCTTGTTCATTTTCCCAAAGACATCGTACACCATGATGGCGAGGAGAGGGCCCCAGCATATGATTAAAACGACTAAGATAAGGACCAAGGTTTTGGCTAACCTGATGTCCATACGAGTTTGATCAGGCCTAGTGATCTGTACCTTACCATCCTCCGTAGACTGAATGATTATGCTTTTCTGCGTGCCCCGCTGAATCATGCGAACAGCGTGGCTGTGAGCCTTCCACAGTATGTACATGTAGGCATAGACAATGAACAGCAAGAGGACGCTGGTGACCCCGATCCAGAACATCAGGTACGTCTCGTCGATGAGAGGGAATATGTCTGAACAAACAGAGTTGAGCTTTTTGCAGTTCCAGCCGAGCAGAGGAAGAACGGCTATTACAATAGCGATGGTCCACATCACACAAAACGCTACAACAGCCTTTGGTCGGGTAACAATCCTTTTGTAAGCTAGTGGCCTGTGTATAGATATGTACCGGTCTATTGCCGTGAGGAAAAGGCTACCTACGGAGGCGGTGAAGGAGGCTGTAACTCCACCCAGTTTGAACAAGAAGACATTAGGGCTGTCCTTCCGGTGGAAAACATGGAAATCCACAAAACTGTAGACAAAAATCACGCTGCCCAGGAGGTCGGCCACAGCCAGGCTGCTGATGAAATGGTAGGAGGGTCTACATCGGAGGCTTCGGGAGTGGAGGATGACACACAGGACGAGGAGGTTCTCTAGGACTGTGAAGGTGCCCAGGGTGAGCGACAGCACAGCAATGGCCAGCTGCTGGCTGGGGTTCAGGATCATAAAGCACTCCATATCCATGAAGTTCTCCCCACACTGTATGTTCTCCTCATTATCCTTAAAGGTGGACAGGGACTTGTTGTAAAACTCTGTGATGTTGACCTGATCTGAGGGAATAATGCTCAACAGGGGGTCATCTCCTGCAGTCATTTTTTCTTGGAAAGGATCACCCCTGAAGGAAGAGAGAGGAAACTTCTGGGGGTAGTATCCCAGCTTGGATGCCATGTCGCCTTTCATGTCTTCGTACTGGATATCGTTGGAGCCCACGTAAAGGAGATCTGTTGTGATTGTTCGGAAAGTTGTATCTGCGAGGCCATCTAGGATTGACTTCATAACCCCAGTCTTGTTGGTTTCAGAGAGACTTGGGGGAGAGAAAAATGCATCGGACGAAATCCTAGAAGGGGAAAAGATTAGACTTCATTAAGATAAACAGGGAGACAAACTCCACAAACAACTTAGTTGAACTGTGTCAAACAAAATCGGCTTTTCTCTTGTATTCAGTGCAGGTCTAGCCTTTGCCACCTGTGGGAATCAGGGTGAGTCGAGCACTTAGAAAGAAATCACCCGGATTTCACTAAAACTGAATTATGCTAAAAAGTGATGTGAAAACTGGAGGCGCAAGGAATTGAGTATTCCACGGGAAAGTAATTTTCATTTCTCATCAAAACCTTCCAAGCTGCTGCACGAGAAAGGTATTTTTCTCTACATCTGAACTTGGCTTCTGATTGCAAAGTACCTTGCAGACCAATATTCCTTGGGCTTGCTTCGTTTAGATAATACCAAGTGCCACTGCAGGAGCAGCATTAAACTGAATCATCACCTTCATTGCTTTTCTTTCAAAAGGCACCAAGGGTTTTGAAAACCTGACAACTGAGAGGGAATGGGGAAAGAGCCATGCACTCTCAGTTTCACAGGTTACCCAGTATGCCTGTATATTCACATTACCCTGTTACAGCAATCTGAGGTCTAACATCCTGAATTTGTTATTGCAAATTTATTAGCAAGGTGTTTCATTTACTAATACAGGGATCTGCATATAGCTTCATTACTCTATTCCTTCCTTCTGCTGAGCATACTAAGGCAACCTGGATGCTTGGACACTATGGGGGAGGGGGGTTGTTACCCAGCCCTGTCCACAGTTCCAAGAAAGGTGACCAGCACTGCTAAGTGAGTGAGTGCATCGGTGATCCATTTGGCATGGATCAGAAGCCTCAATCATAGCAGTTCACGCTTGCCTAGAAAAAATTTGGGTCAGAGTGCAGCTCTGGCCAAAACTCCAAGTAAAAGGGACCAGGAGCCACTGCTCCTGTGAGAAGCATGGAAATGTAACTCGTCCCATTGGGGACACCCTCAAAAACATTCTGTCCCCTCAGAAACGAGGAGCCCAGCAGAAGGTCCCCAGGTAGCCAGTGGTCTCCGAGTCCCGTCATGCCCAGCCTTTGCTTGTGGATGATGATTAATTGCAGGGTGTAACTCCTGGTCAGGGTACCCTTGGGAGAGCACCCTCATCAGCATCCGAGCATCCTACATGCATCAACATGTAAGACAGGTCTTACAGCTCTTCTTATGCTGTGCTCCTTTATGTAACTTCGCCCATATAACTTGCCTTGAATATGTATTGAACATCTGCTTTAGGGCCCCCTTCCACTGCCAGAGTGGCTGAGAGTGGTCTGAATGTAAATAAGAGCCAGAATCATTGTTTCAGTGTGCTACAGCTATTCTGCATCTACTATGGGACATCTCAATGATTACATCAGCAACAGGAGCAAAACCAAGCTTTTTCTTGCTTTTAGAATGGAGGAAATTGTTTGTGACACCCAAGAAATCCCAGAATTACCAGGATAGTCTAACACACAATGCAGACACTTGCTGTGTCAGCTTTTGCAGACATCGTTGCTCAGCAAATAACATAATTATTAGACAGACAGACAATATTAAGGAATTTAATTTTGAGGGTTTGAGCAGTGAGGGAGGGAAATGTCACTGAAGCACCCATTAAAAATGAACAGCAATAATCTAATACGTAACATACTTTTCATCCAGAAGGTGCTTTACAGCTGTTCCTAGTAGAATTTGCAGATGTTACATGTTGCAAAGATGACCCTGCTGACAACTGACAAATCTGCTTTGGGTGAAGTCTGGCAATTCTAAACTTGGCATTATAACACCAGTTTAAAACCAGAAGTGAAGAATGTGTTATTCATTTGAAAACTACCCCAAAAATACTAAATAAATCAAGTAGTTCTATAAACACGTAAAGATGGCTGTGGTATTCTCTGTTATTCCAGCTTCTTTCTGACAGAAAAAAGACAACCATTTTAATGATTAAAGCCACAGCCCCATGTCGAGAAGATTATGTTTAAGTAAAGCTTCAAAAATTGTATGCAACTGAGCACTTCTGCTAGATAGACAAACAAATTATTATGAGGTAGCTGGTCCCTGCTGGAGTCATGTTAAGTACAGACTTCCTCAGAATAAGGTGCAAGCCGCCGTGCAACCCCTACCTCTGTTTGAAATACAAATGAAAGAACACAAATTCCTGCATGCTCTTTTGAAGGTGGCAGTGAGTTATGTGACAATATCACTATGCATGCATATGCTATGCTAACAACATAGTTAATGGGATCAGGAGAGGCAAGTCTTACTCTGAATTTCAATGATCTTTTTTCCCTCTGTATTTTTACATTGAGATTATTACAGTAATTTCCACCTTATTGTCTCTGCAAAGAGAGTTTTCTTACAGAGTACTTGGGAGTTCATTAGTGGTGTAGTTTAGGCTTTGGGGGATGCAGCTGTCATTAATTTTGTTTTTGTTTGCTGCTGGGAATATCATAATTGGAAATTTCTAGCAGTATGTGTGCATGCACCTATTCAAGTAGCAGTTGATTTTTATTAAAGTTGCAGTAAAACAGCCATTCGCCTGATCTGGAATTGCACTTTACTGGAATTTCGTTTATTTTAATTTAGATACCAGCTTGCCCCGCTATAAGCTACAACACTGAAATGTGCTGAAGCGATCAGCGAGGTTTTCCGTGGCTGCCTAGTGAAAACAAGACTGGACCTTTGGTACTGAGGTTGTGGAGAGAGTCCAGGTCACAGTCTGAGGTGTTGCACGATTTGACACAGGCTGAAAAGCCGATGGTGGGAGCAGTGGTCTGGTTCCTGGTCTTTTTGTTTGGTTAGGCGGACGTGCCACTGTCACACAAATTTTGGCTCTGAGCTCTTCCGTCCGAACCTGGCGCGGCGAGGAGGCACTGCCCCCAAGAACGGGACACCGCGCTCCGCGTGGCCACACTGCTCTGTGCAGCTGGCTTCAACGCAGCCCAAACCTGTATTGTCCCAGACCCCTTAACATCTCTACGTGAAATACTCCGGGAGCCTTCTCACAGCCTCCCTAGTGGACGAGGGTCCCCTGCACAGATCCCTCCTCTCCGGACGGGGCTGGGGTGACGGCTGTGTGCCCACAGCAAGGTCCCCTCACAGGCAGGGTGGCAGCGAGGGAGAGCGAGCCTCCCTGCCCTGCCAAAAGCCACTCTTCCAACAGAGCCTTTGAGTCTCCAAAGCTCTCAGCTTTGTCCCTTCCTTAAATGAGCTACCACCTCACTCATTTTAAAACAGCTTTAAAAAGAACTGAAACATTGATTAAGGATGAGAAAGAGCCCGTGCTGATGCCAGCACTCAAAATTTTCAGTGTATTTCCACGACTGCATGCAGCAATTCACAGTAAGTAATGAATTATGGTTACGGAGAAGGATTAAACAACAGATAAAAATTTCAAGCATCTTTTATCTTGAAGACCAAAACCAGAAAACCCATAGCTGAACACCATTTTAGATTCCTCTCCCATCAGCCGGCGGCTGTCGATGGGCACTGCCAGACCAGCTGTGCAAAGCCACTGCCACTAGATGGGGCGGCTTTTACAAACACACCGCTGAGCTGTCTGCAGGGACCTGGAGTTAACCTCCTCTAGCCCTTTTTTTCCAGCCTGCTTTACAGGGGTTCAGACATAGGAGGTGTTAAACATCAGCTGAAGGTTGAAGACACAACTTTGTAAGGCTTTGCCCTCAAAGCGAAAGAATTAGTGAAGAATTGAGGGGGCAAGTCTTACTACTGCCCTCCACCGTGTGGTTACATATAGCCTTAAAAGAAGCTTGGATGCTTCTTTTATCAGAATATAAAGACCCCTTAGGTAAAATATAAAATATATAACACGTAAAAGGCTGGTAACTCATCTCAGACAACAGGGAGAATTATACCTCCCCCGGACTTCTCGTTGGTCCACAGGACCAGTTCACTCAGGGAACAAGAACGTGACTTCATTAAAATGCTATTACCTATCCTCTCCTGCTGTTCTGGGGGAGAGGGAGGGCTGGAAAGTTTTTATTGTTGTCTAAAAAAAGGGCTGAATTTATTATAATTTTCAAACCAGGATGATTGATAGAGCAATTTTAATAGCCTGAATAGAAACAGTGAATATTTGCGTTCTTCCTCGGAAAGTAATTATGAGCAATACAATGATGCTACTGATAACTGCAGAAATGTTGATGTGGCAAGAAAAGGAATCAAAACAAGAAAGGGAAATCCACAATCAAAGCTTTCTAGCTTCTATTTTAGAAAATATTTTGATCTCCATGTCTATACAGTCCTTCTATGATACCCACAACTAATTAAGGACAGGCTAAAGGACAAGTAGGTATAATTGAAAAATAATTTTTGAATGCACAAAAATATTTAAATGCATTCTCCTTGCTTACACGATGTAAGGCTTGTAAGTCCTTCAGAGGGCTTTATCTTCCAGTAAGTTTGCATAGCGCCCAGTACACTGGGACTCCTACCAAACTGGGTCCACAAAGTACTACCACAGGAGAAACAGCAGTAATTTATACTCATGTGTAGTCAGCTGAAAAAGTGTAAGAGAAATTAGAGCTATCATATAGTAACTGTTGGCCTCCAGGAATTAGACCTGTCCTATAAAATGAAAATTTATATGGCTAATAATTACCTTATCCCATACGGCGATGAACAATACTGCTTCGAGGACAGCACAAGGTTTCTAAGCCTTGGAGAAAGAAATGCGCAGTCTGAGAAATGGCACTCTAAGACTCAGTAACACTGAGCAAGAAAAAAAACATGTTGATGAGAATGTGAAAGCAATGTTACCCCTATCCTATTTACTGTTTTACTACTCCATCTCCAACACTGTGCTACTCTTAGGCTATAAATGGCAAATACGCTGTCACTCCTAATTCAGGAAAACTTGCATTCACTTCAGTGAATTTTCTCTGTGTGAGGGATGGGGAAGGAGCACAGACACTAGGAGAGAAGCAAATGAGGGATGCTATCTTCTAGTTACAGCAAGGCACTATCAGCTATGGGGTAAACTAGGGCATGCAAGTACCGAACCAAATTTTGGTCTTGTGTAACATGATGATATCTTTGGCAAGTTGAACCTTAATTAGCGAGAAACCACAGCTACATGGTTATTTATGTTAATTAACATACCGTTTGCACACTAGCAGGATAGAGGCTGGATTGTTCTAATTTGGGGGCAAACTGCCCCTACGTGACACCACCCAGCATCCAGCAGCTGACAATCTGAACAACAAAACCAAAACAATGGGGAAAACAGAGCATTAATCAGTGACCAACAATGTTCTTAAAAGAAGTAACATTGTTGCTTCCCTCCAAAGTTTTGTTGGCGAGATGTGTGTACCAGTTTTAGCACAGGTGACTTGCAAGCACAGGGAAAAAGAGGCTGTGTCTTCTCTCTCAAACAGCCAGGGCATACGCCTGTGTCTAAGACCAGAGAGGTTCAAAAGCGAGGCTGAAGTCCTGCTCCCTTTGGTGCAGGCGAAGGACCCGAACTTGGCTCTCCTGCGAGCCAGATGAGCATGCTGGCAACCTCTCCATCCTGCTGCCCGTCTCTAAACTGCTCGAGTTGTTCCACATTGGATCAAGAGTTAAACATCAGGAAATAAAAGCACCAGGGTGCACACCTGGCAGGTGAGAGGCTTAGCTTGAAGCCCTTTCTCTGAATTAAGGGAACCAAGGATGTCTCTCCCACATCCCACCCAGCCGCAGCGGGAAGAGCAGGGACTGCTGCCCAATCTGCCTGTGAAAAACCTCCAAAGCTCCTGAGTTCACTCGAAATCCCTCAGCTTGTGAAATACAACCCCCCTACACACACATTTCCTACCAGGTTGGAAACAAGACAAAGTACTGAAGGCACAAAGCAGCAAGGGGCCCGTCAGGGTCACGTTAATGGGAAACCACAGCTACCTGGCCTGCCCGGCTTTTGGGAGAAAGGAGGGAAGGCAGAGGTGGCTTTCTTAAAACAACAAAAAGAGGGTATGAACGTGGGATTTTAACATCTGTCAGAGTTTACTTTATACATCTTAATTTCATTTAAAGACACAGTTTTGGGAGAGGATGAAGAGGCTTGCTGAAGTATGAAAGGTTCAGATGAAAGGGAAACAGTGAAGCAAGAGCAAGCTGCTATTTGCTTAAGATCAGCTCCAATTTAGGGATCTGCTTCCCAATAAAACAGAAAGAACAGGTAATACGAAAAGTTTGATACAATGTTATGGTATTTACATTTTAAAGAAAACGGAAGAGAACCCATTAAGCTGGTCAATTTTGAACTCTCAAACTTCTTAACAAAAGGGTTTATCTTGGATTTCAACATTCCAATAGAAATTGCTTCATTTCCAGCCTCTTTTCTAGCCATTCTATAACACCAAAAGGTGCAAGCGCTTATTACTGCTGAGCAGAATTGACACAAATGTTAAATGGAGACAGAAAGCCCAAGCAGGTGCAAAAGAGATGGGGGCTGAACACTCGGTCTCCTGGAAGTACCTAGAAGAGACAGCAGCTTAGCACACAACGTGTAGTTGAAGGGAGAGAAGTCATTTGAAAGAGCAGAGCAGGACATCAAAGACCGAGGCTCCGCTGGATGCTAAATGCTAAAGGCCCCCAGAAGAATGTAACGTCTAGAGGATGAAACTGGGGGGAAAAACACATTTATTGGGGCGGGGGAAGAGATAACCACTCCAAGAAAACAGCTTCCACCTAATGGCTGGGGCAGAACAAAAAGGTCAAGAATTTGTTGCAGCAGAAAATATCAGTGAACTTTATTAAAAGAGTAAGGATTAGAGGCAGAAAGGTAGCAAAAACATCAGGCTCCAGGGAGAACTCTCATAAACTGCACAGAGTGCATGTCTGCCTCCTCCTCCCCCTGCAACAAACTGTGGCCGTAACAAGTTTTAATTAAAGACTTTGTGAGATAACAAGGAGATGCAGAGAGCAAAGGTAACGCTGGTGAAGTGACTGGTGTGAAGGGGATTGGGAGGAGAGAGGAGAGAGAACTACTGTCCTCATACAGGGAATAGGACGTCTCCAGGTGAGATGGAAGCAAAGCGGGGAAAGGTGAGAGAGGAAGACCCAAGTGGAAGGAGCCCCTGGGAGGCAGGGGATGCAGGTTTTAGGGAAAGAGAAGAATTGCCTTTGTGATCGGCTTGGGGAAAGCAGATCAGGTGAAGGAGAAAACTCACGAGAGAAACCCTCCCTCCTTTTCCGAGCTACATGAACTTCAGAGGCACCTCCGTAAACTGAAGGATGTAGCTAGTGGGATTTTCAGATCTCACTGTAAAGAAAGAACAGACCCACTGCTCTGCAGGCAATTACTTGCTCTTTTGAAAGTCCATTTCTGATCTGTATTCAAACAGTGAAGGAAGATGCAAAGGGCTCTGAGAAGCCATCCTCAGTAAGGTCACAGAAAAGGACAGTGCTGTACGCACTGACACATGGGACCGAGCTGGGGACACTCAGGAGACATCAGTTGAGCAAATCTGGCTAGGGACATTAATAAAAATCAAACTGTTTAAGGAAAATGAAGTATAGGATAGGGACCTCAGAGGTGGAAAGGAAGATGGAGAACTCAAATGGAACCACTGAGTGACCCATACAGTGGATAAACGCACCGAAAGGGGAAAAGGGAAGTGGGGTTTACAGGCGATGACAGAAAGTTAGTGCACAGAAGGTCAGCAACACATTGCAATGCAACATCCCTTCTACCTCAGTCCTCAGGATTCTACTTCTCCGGAAAATTGTTACTAGGCCACCAAGTATTGGCAGTGCTAAGAAGCTAGGACAGAAAGGCTTTTGGTAAATGCAATGTCCCACGCCATCAGCATTAGTGAAGGACAAAAATATGCACTCCAATTAAAAAAGGTAAAACATTCTTTCATTTCTGGACCTGTCTGGCCTTTCATAAAATTTAAATAAGCTCAGATAACTCTCTTCATAGCTACATTCAGAATATAATGATATTCAAATATACTGCCTCCACACACACACAAACAACTTGTGAAATTATTTGCCAGCATATTAAGCCACTACACCAGATTGCTTGGCAATGGTGCATGTCTTAGAAATATGCAGATGCTTTTCTTTTTTAAAAAAAAGCAGAGAGGGAGAAAAGAGGAGAAGTGAAAAAGAATTACAGTAGAATCTGATATCCAAGTAGCCAGAACAACAAATTGCGGAGAGACTCCAACCAATATTACATCAGATTTGAAAAAATAGTTAAAAGATACTCAGGGACGAGTTATGACTTTTTATGTCTGTGTGTGTATATATATATTTCTATGCATAAACCTGCAGATAGACATACACAAACACATACACATGCCTAGAGGAACAACTGTGCAAAGTCTCACAAACACTGCAGTAGTATTTGTCATGCGTAAACTCAAATTCACGGAGGCAGAGGACAGGCAGACAAGCTAGAAGTGTAGGTACGAAAAATATAGGCAAGATGAGTGCTGAATATCTTTTTGAATTCCCCCATAAACAGCATTCCTGGAGAAAAGCAAGAATCTAAAATGAGTACATCTATCACTGAGATCCTGTAAAAATATTTTGCATGTGTGTGTATATATATACATATATATATATGTACCTATATACACACTCCAAACCTATTCCACCTAATTTTCCAGGCACACACATAGTCTGGTCTCCAGTATTGTATTGTTTTAAACAGAGGCAGAACTGGCTGAAAACAATGATTTCTAAGAGCACGTTTCACATATTCACGACAACGGGAAGGTGGGAGCCCCCCAAGCCCCTAGGCACAAACTTTGAAAGGTTTCCTAAAATGCAGAAATATGAAAATGACTCCAGCGAGGGCTGAAAGGGAATTGACAGTACTCCCTATGGAACTGCTCCTGCTCAGCACTTTGCAGTCAGTAAACACGCCTTTCTTAAGAATATACAACTGCCATAAAACAGGTTAACACAGGATGAGGCACAATTTGATGCCATCTAGCCTCGATCTACACAAACAAGACAACATCTGAAATGTATAAGACATCCAGTTTCACCAACAGTCCAGCCAAAGTATAATGAGTGACATTATATTGACACACACAGTAGTGAAATACCTAATTTATGTGTAATTTGGATATTGGTAGCTTAATCAGAAAATGATGTTCCTACTGAAGAGAGGCAGAACCCGGCTTGGTGTGTGCATCACCATAATGCCCCTGCATGAGGCACAAACAGCAGAATAAAATGTGCTCCCACCTTATGTTGGAAACCCAATCATTTTTCATGGGCAACAATGGCACCTTCGGGAAAAAGAAAAAAAAAAAGTTCTTTCTAACGAGAAATTGATTTATAAGTCATTATAACCATTTCAAAAGGACAGGTCGTGGCTGGTTTCAGCGATCATTAACAAAGCCATGCACTTTGAAAGAGCCTGAGTTCTGGGGGGGGAATTCTTATCCCACCGGCAGCGATCGGATGTGCACTTTTTGCAGCGGTACAGCATCAGTCTAGAAATGGAGACGTAAAGAGCAGTACTGAGAAAACAGGTTGTCACATTTTTGACTTTGCATTAATAACAAATGCTGTTGCTGTCTATTCTGGCACATTTGCAAGCTTGCTTTTAAGTACAAGGGGCTGGCGTGCATTTCTACTATAGATAGGAAAACAAGAGCAGCCTTGTTATGATTAAAAGGGTCTATTTCCCTCTGCCTTCTGTCTTCTGTGTCCATCTGCACAGCTGCTTTGAACTTGGCCAAATCCCAGTGTTAGGGTCGCCCGCAGTACATATTTTAAATCAGCAGCAGACTGTGTGAATTTGCTGCTAGAGAAGAGAAAAATCTCCAAATTCTCACTTAAATGGTTGATGAGTGGTTCTGTAGAACATTCATCATTTTACACAGCCTAAACTATTTGGGAATTGCAGGGAAACATCTAAAATCATTTACTGTTTCAGGAGGAGACTCAGATAAAGCCAATGTAGACATCTGCAAAGAAATTAAGAGCAATCAGAAAATGAATTCTGCGGATGCCTAGATAGCCGACTGCATGACTATAGAGAGGTCACAAAGTTTGCATTGGAGAAGCTACAGTAATTTCTCTTAAAACATGCAGAAGTAGAGAAACCAAGTGAATGGAAGACATTACATGAGACCTGCAGAACCAGGAATGGCCATGTATTTGTAAAATTATTGGGCAATACTAAGTGAATATACAGGTTTGGGTTCTCCCTTGCCTCTTAATCTCACCTACTTCTACTCAATAGAAAGGAAAGCCATCCCAGCTCTCCCTCCCTCGTGCGTAACGCTTTCAGCACCAAAATTCCCAGCGGAGTGACACTGCAAGCATTTTGGAACGACCACATTAAAGGCTGAAAGTCAGAAATGACTAAAAAACAAAAAGTTATTTCATTTCTAAACTTCTGTTGCCCAGTCAGAAACCTGTGAACGGAGGAAGGGAAAGAAAGGCTTGCATTGGCTAAGACCTGCCATTCCTTCAGCAGAGCATGAAAGCCCTTAATGGGGTCCTTTATGCAACTGAGCTAACATAATTCACCAAAGAACAACAGCCAGGATCAAAGGCGCCCACCGGCTCATCCTCACGATACTATAACCTGCTTCCACCTTCACCTTGAGTTTTGTAGGTATTTTGATCTGATTACTGTGGGTTTAGCTGTTATGCTGTCGGTGAGGTAAATTCCCAGCAAATAGTTGATTTCTTTACCTGGCAAACAAACTTCCCCCCCCTCCCCGCGCAATAGATGCCTGCTGGCTCAGTCAAACAATTATTGCTTTTATCAATTCTGCTTTAAAATGTTTTTATTCAGATGGTTCTGCCTCTCATTCCAAAGACCAATGGATAATAAAGCAAAGCTGTTCCTGGTTGCTACAAAAGTTATTTTCACCTCAAGCAAATCAGGAATTACACATTCATCTTCTAAACTGTTTAAAGATGTTATGTTCATTTCTTTTACAGCTGATTTAATAAACTCTGCCTGTATAATAAATATTCCTACTATAGTCACAGGGTTTTTTCCTTTCTTGAGAAGGGAAAACCCATGCTGGCAGTTAATATGAGGTGTAATCCAAAAAGAATTAAGCACACCCAAGTAGTTTTTGCAATGTTGCACATTTTGTTGTTAAATATCATACAAAATCTCACTCTGATCCTTCGCATGATCTTGGTACATATGAACAGCAGTGCCACCCCCAGCAGAGAATGCTATATTCCTTTAAGAAAAGGTGAACAATAACAATGAAAACAAGATGATACATCTAAGGAAAAAAAAAAAACATTACTACACGTTTAGCAGGTTAAAAAAGCCACAAGCCACACTACATTTTTTTAAAAAAAACTTGTAGATACTCAAGGAGGAGTATTTTGCTATCGGGATCTATGTTATATACGGCCCTTTATCTTCTGAAAGAAGAAAACATATGCCGAAACTGTTAATCTGATCATTTGCTGCCATGCAGAAAATAACACCGATGATAATTTTAGAGAACGAAGGAAAACCATGGACTTCATCTTCTGACACCATTTTACTTAATCAAACTGAAATCACAGTAACGAGCTCTCTCCTACCAAAGGCTTGGTACATACCTCATCCAGGGGTGTTCTCAATGGAGATTTGCAGACGCCTTTGAGACAAAAAGATGCCCATTTAAAATAAGCCCATCTGGTTACTCAGAATTATTTCTCAACAGCTGAAGATTTCACATGACAAACACTGCGTGAAGTTTAAAAAGCTCACTCTTTTTCTGCTGTTTTCCCCCCAGACCTCCGAATTTCAGACAAAAACAAACGAACCAACCAAAAACCCTACTGGGATATTCTGAAGGTGCTGGATGCCTAAGTGACAGCTTTTAACGGAACATCATTGCGCACAAAATCACGAACCGCCTTTTATTTCGGTTGCAGCCTCAAGGGCAGAGTTTTGAGAGGAAAAGTGCACACGAAAACCGGGCTGAATGCCACCCGCTATAAATCACCGGCGGCTTCGGACGAGAGGAGAAACCTCCGATGTCAGATAAGGTCCTGTGGGGATCCGGGAGGCTGCCGGCTCCGCGCACAGAAGAATAGACGCGCGTTAACCATAACGCCACCAGCCTCCCGCACCTCCGCCCGCTGCCGGCTCCCCTCGGCAGCCGGGGTCCCCAGCCGGGACCACGAAAGCAAATCACGCACCTCCGGCCACCGGCTTTTCCCGCGTGGCCCCGGGGCACCCTCCAACTCCCTCCACGCCGCGGGGCCGTGGCCGGGGCAGCGGCGAGACCCGCGCTCCCCCCGGACCCCTCCGCAGCGCGGGTCGCGGCGCCGCGGGACGCGGCGGCGGACCCCGGGGAGGGATGCTCCCGCAGGCAGCCGCCTCCCCTCCGGCCTCTCCGCCGTCGGGGCAGACGGTGTCACCACCCGGACCGCCCCCCCC
>JASVER010000001.1:9968326-10093276 GCA_030449065.1 Oceanodroma leucorhoa
CCCGCGCCGTCCTTACCCTCCGCACTGCACCGGCCGCGTCCCCCGCCTGCTCCGGCCGCGCCGACCCCCGGCAGGGAGCGGGAGCACCGCCCCGCCCGGGCACCCCGGCACGGGGGAGCGCCGAGGAGGCGGTGCCGGCGAGGGGAAGGAGGAGGTGGGAGACTTCTCCCCCCAGCTGCCTCCCCTTCTTCCCTTCCCTCCCCTCGGCGCCTCCTCTCCGACCACCGCCGCCTTCGCTCGCCCGGCTCAGGCGGCGCAGCGGGCTCCGCCGCCCCGCCGCCGCCGCCGCCGCTCCATGTGCCGCCCGTCCCCCCAGGCCACCGCCCCCGGCCCTCCTCCGCCGCCTCCGCCCGCCGCTGCCGCGCGGGAGCCGCCGGGCGCCCGGCGCGGCTCCGGCACACGCCGCCGCCGCGTCCCCCCCCCGCCTTCCGCCCCTCTCTGGTCCCATTTATGAAGCCCGGCTCCCATCACGTGTCAGTGTGCCTTTTGTCCCGGCCCTGGCAGCGCCGGAGCAGCCCCGCACGCGCGGGCAGCGCCGGGGGAGACGGGCGGCGGCGGCGGCCAAACTTCGCCCCGGGGGAGGGACACGGGGACACCGGGGGACACCGGGGGGGGCGGGCGGCGGAGGAGAGCGGGTCCCGTCCGCCCCGTCCGGCTCGAGCCGTGCCCTGCGCCCCCGCCCGCCCGCCCGCCCGCCGTTCGCCCCGTGGTGGGGCCGTGGATGATGAACCCTGATTAGCCCCCTCATGCCGACGCTCCGCGGCCCGCCGAGCGCGGGGGAGCCGGGCCGGGGGAGGCGGCGTGCCGGGCCTCCAGCCAATGTGGAAGGCTGCGCCTCCTCCGGCCCGGGGGGGCGGACGGCGCCTCCCCGCCGGGGGCGGCAGCGCTGCCCCGCCGCGGGGCCCGGCCCGGCCTCCCGCCCTCTCCGCCCCGCCGGGGGCTGGGGCGGGCGGCCCCAGGCTGCCGCCGGCGTGGCGCGGGGAGAGCGGGGACAGGGCCTCGGGGTTGGTGCGCCCCGGGGGCGGGGTGGGTTGGCGGCCGTTGGGCCTTAGGCCGTGGCTGCGCTCGCAGGGCGTCCCTCAAGGCCGAGCCCCTTCCCTGTGCCAGCGTTCCCTGTGAAACGCCGGAGCTTTACCATCGTTTACTTCCCTTCTCACTATCCCTGAGTCCTGCCTTGGGTATTTTGGGGCTTACACGACAGGCGTCATGGCAGCCCTCAGAAGTGCTGGGGAATCCCTCATCTCTGAGGGACGAAGCAGCTCCAAAGGTGGATGGGCAACAGGCAAAGCCAGAAAGCTGGGCTGTATTCAACAGCCAGTTCCTGAAGACTGTAATATCCAGCTGGCTTTGCTCCACGTGCTTCTGCCTCTGCAGTGTCATAAATATGTATTTGCCTTCACACGTATTAATACAGAAACATGATAAATATTTATCATTTGACATAGTGTCTAAAGACATTAACTGGTCCATCTACCACATCCACCCGTGGAGGAGGAATACGCTGTATTCCTCATTTCTCAGGAAAAACACTCAATGTTTCACGAGTGAGGGTTAAAGATTTCAGGTCGCTGTATTTTTTAGGGGTGCCCACCCTGAGATGTGCCTGCCATCTGACAGTGAGTCTTCCTCTTTGAAGGTTTCTTGAGCTGGGCTCCCAAGGCCTGAGGCTGCCAAAATCTCAGGGGAAGTGCATCTGCCRAGGAGCACAGACCCATTCTCACAATTCAGTGTTTTCCTTGCATCTTGTCCCATGGCGAGTCTGCAAGATCATAATTACTGCCTATATTTTTTCCACCGCTGGCTCTTTCCAATGGTAATCGTTAAATTAACAAGAAAGGAGATAATTTCAAATGGCATTCTTGTCAGAAAAGTGGAAAAGAAAAAAAGGCTAACTCATTTGTGCCCAGCTCCAGTTTCTGATATTAGTCAGCCTGTTTGGTCATTCGGAAGTGGTGGTGTGTAAAAAGACCTTTATTTAACACTGCAGTAAATCAGAACAGGTTTCTCTTTGGCTGTGCATTTCAGAAAGTACTGACTTCTCCTCAGAGGACTAAGAGTTTTCATTTAATTCTTTAAAAGAGTTGGGTACTTTTGCTTTTAATATGAACCTACCAGGTTAAGCTTCTCTTCCACGTTCATGGAGGGACGCATCCCCTCGGCAAAGGCAAGTCAGTCCAGTGGACATCGTCGGACTAAAATCAGCCCACAGAGAGAATTTAAGGGCACGTGTTACTGCTCATCCCACCTCCACATTCATGGCTTGCTAAAGATCCCCATCCTGAACTGGGAGTTACTCCAATCTCAGGGTAATCCTTCTTTCTGTCACTTCTAAACTCGGATGGTAGAGAGGGAAATTGCAGTGTTGAGCATGTAGCCATGCCCACACACTGAGGGTTTTTTTTTTCCCCCTAAAATCCCCCACAGTTGCTACTGCCAGTTCAGCCCACAGGCGTAGCAGTTCCACAGGAGACAAGACGTATGGGTAGACAGAGGTGATTCAAGCACCGGGTTCTCAACCTTCTTCACAGTGGGGCATCCTGTGACCCCTCATGCCTTGCACAGCCCAGCCACTTTTCCAGGATCTTGCTTTTAATTTAGCGATTTGGCAAAGGGAAGGTTCTTGTGATCCTGTGACACCTGTTCCTAGCAGAGCTAGGTTGGAAAACCTCTGAAAGAACAGCTTTCCACTGGAAAATGCAACCCTGTCAAAATCAAAACGCTTTGCAAACTTGTGTCGGTTGCACTGAAAATGTCATTTAAAAAAGAGTAAGTGGTGGAGGGATGTTCCAACAGTGTGGGAACATCTCATTTTGACATTTCCAAGCTAAATGTTTCAATTTCTTCCTTCAAAATGAGTTTTGGTTTCAAAATATTTCATTTTATATTATATATTACAAAAGAATACAAAATTTGAAAAGCTGAATCACATATTTCCGTCAGTCTACAATTAATGTTATCCACAACTTTCTCGAAGTAGAGAATTCACCTATTCTGATTTGGAGCAAAATTTTAAACCCCAAACTTCTAGGGAAACTAGAATATCTGAATTTTGTTGGGCTCTCAACCACATGATGGAATTCTAGAACACATCGACAGCTGCCTTTTTAAAATGTATGATCATAAAATACTTAAAATAGTGAAGGGCTAGTTGCAGTCTTGTCTTTACTCACGCTTTAAGCCTTGCTGCCACTGGAGAGAAAAGATGAGGTCTGAGGGAAAAGATGGGGGTGGACATAGACCCTGAGAGTAGAAGTTCTCCCTTTTCTTTTGGTTGCTCTCAGTTAGCATATTTCAAAGCAATGCATCAGTTAGGTATCTGCTGGCCACCCTCAGTACAATTGCGAATGGAATTTCCTTTAGTTCTTATTTCAGGAAGAAGAGGAAAGGGGGTAACAGATGAGATAATCCGGCCGATTCTATGCTCTTTCTAAATCACAAATTCCACCAATTCTTTGCCCTCTCAGATTTTTTTTCAAATACTTGTATTTCATATTTTTATGAAAAGTAAACTTTGTCAGTCACTTTATGAATGTTGTATTCCATCCATGAAACACTTTATTTATCTATTTAGGTTGATCAGAGGTGCCTAATGAGCAAGTTTGATGATTTACTTTGCAAGAATCCATACAGCGATCAGGTTAGGTGCTTCAGTCATCTCAGAACTTGCTTTGCTTGCTTTCTGGAGTTCCATGGCTGCTTTCAAGATTTCCCCACCTCTTCTTTCAAGAGTATTTCCTGCTGCCGCCTCATATTATAGGCTTGGAGGTTTTGCTCATTTTTATCCCTTCATCCATAGGTAAATACAACTATCAAACAAGACATAAATGATCTCCCAAGAGGCACTTGGGAGTACACTGGCTTCTAACACTCTCATCTCATGTCCTGCCCACAAGCAAATGGGTTTTCGCAAGGTTTATGTGGGGGTTTATTAAATCATTTTCAAATGAGAGACAAGATTTGGTCTTATGTCCATTCCTAATTTAGAAGACTGTCTGCTTGTCCCAAAAGCTCATCTTTAGCTGTCCAGTTTAGGAGATTTTGCTGCTAGGATAGCGCTGAGCACCATGGGTGCACACAAGCCCTTCCACCATTTCACAGTCATAA
The DNA here is from genome assembly GCA_030449065.1 of Oceanodroma leucorhoa. NCBI lineage: Eukaryota > Metazoa > Chordata > Aves > Procellariiformes > Oceanodroma > Oceanodroma leucorhoa. The sequence continues at coordinate 9,972,431 of JASVER010000001.1, forward strand.
AATCTCTGGAAAAAGTTGAAGAGGGTCTTCTCCATAAATACAGATCTGCTCCTACATATCCTGAGGGCCATGATAGAAATTGCTTTGGACAAGGAAAAGAAAAGGTTGAAAAACAAGCCCTTAAACCTTGACCATTTCCTGCACTAGCTTTCTCTTCCTAAACTATAGAGCCTGAGAACCTGACATGTTCAGGTGCTGCTGCAGCAGACATAAGGACAAGTGCTCTTAAGGTACCATGATTTTTCAGCTTTTCTACGTTTCCTCTGCAAGCTATCAAACAAGTAAGTTTGGGTTGGGACCCACCAAGTCCTGATTCTGCCCATCACTTGTTATGTGATGTTGGCCTCTTTATTTCAGTTGTGTTGAACACCCACAACTTTCACTGAGTTCAGCAAGAGCTGCGGGAGCTCAGCACCTCAGGAGATCTTGCTGTTCATGTTTCTGTGCTGGTGCTCCTCAGCTGTAAAATGAGGATAATAGTATCTCCTTTCTTTCACCACTCTCAGGCTTTTCTATTTAAACTCTAAGGTCATCAAAGCGAGAGCCGTCTCTTACTAGTAGTTTGTGAGCACCTATCACAACAAAGTCATAATCCTGGCTGTGACCTGCAGGCACTAACACATTGTGAATAATAACAATAAAAACCCAATCAGAAATGTTATTGTCCAGGAGTAGCTTTACTGCCATCCAGCCAATAAAAAAAAACAGTCCAGGGAATGACAAAACCCATGAAAGCGAGTGGGTTACCTGGGGGCTTTGCTTATTATCCAGCTCCGTATTTAGTCAAATGTTGGTCTCTTGTGAAAGGGTTGAGCTGCCAGCGGGCAGTCACTGTTGGTGTCATTGGCGAGGCATGGCAGTGTCCTTGTTTTGGGCTGTCCCCGCAGCATGCTTCAGCCTGTTGCTCAGGTGGCACGGCAGCCCTGCCCCTTCCCCAAGCCTGGCCTTGGCTTTTCCACTCCGCCAGCCACTGAGAGTGGGAGATGTGCTGCTGGCTTTTGTAACACAGATGGCCACCAGCTAGGAACAGACCGAGACCACCAACTCGTCTGGTGCAGGAAAACAAACAGCTCTCATATGGTAATGACTTTGTGTTACTGCTGCCCCTGAACCAAATTAAAACCAGTGATGCAGGCATTCAAGTCTCTCTATCCTGTCATTAACTATCCCCTGAAGCTATACAGTTCCCCAAATATTATTCTCTTCAGCTTCTTGCTTGGTGCTTTTAAATTGGAGTTGAGCAATGATGAACTAATTTAGCCACTGTTCTATGTAGCGTAGGTTATGAACTCAGTGAAATAAGAAGAGGAGAGAGACACGTAACAGTTAAGCATGCATACGGTTTTGAAAAATTCTCAGTCTACTACTGAGGGGTGTTAGTAGCCATACCAGGCAGAATGCATTTGGGCTTAATCTTCTGCTAGATTGATTTTTTTGTAATGTTTTGCCTATTCTGTTGTGGGTGGCACTGCAGGGAGCTAAAAAGGTTTTTTCTTTTGCTCTGATGGCAGCGATACTGTGCTGTATCACGTTCCTTCCACCAACTCCTGACAAAGATGACAGAAGGGAAGAAGAGCCAGAAGATTGGTGAGCACTCACTACTGAGAAACCTCTGTTTTAAAACAAAGGCTCCCCCAGATTCAGAGGCGGGGAATTGCTTATCTGACATCTGTTGCCTGTCACACATTTGCTGATGCTGGGGGAAGGACTCTTAGAAATGTTCCTTTGGGCTGAAGTCCACTGTCCCCTCCTCCTTCTTTTCTCATTCTCTCTCTCTCGGCTCCGGCACGCTGGAAGGAAGCTGCTGTGTTCAGTCTGAAGCCATGACAGGGTGCTCCCGTTCGGAGCAGCACCTTCTGGCTTCAGCGGCTCTAATTGGCTCTGCGCTTTGAACCGTTCGGCACTGGGTGCTCTGCTCGGTGTGGCTTGGTATTGACTCACTCTTCGTTGCAAGTCTCCGGAGCAAATGGCAGTAATCTCATGAGTTAAAGATCACAATTTTGGAGTCTCTTTTTCTGCCGAGTTTGAATCTGTGGCTGCAGCTCTAGGTAAGGGTTCATGAGCTGCCCTGTTAATGGTGCATGCAGTTTGGAGCACCTGCTACAGCATTTTTGCATGTTCCTTCAGAGATAAAAGCTGGCTGAGGCACATGAGTTTCTTTTCTCTCCACCATCTGAAAATTACAAAATGCTGGTCCAGGTGGAAAAAGGAGGTTGTTGGGGAGGAGAGTGAGTATGCTGTGTTAGAGAGGATGGGCCTCTTTGACCTTGGGGATGCTGCTTTTGAACCTTTTTTTTTAATATTTTTCTAACACAAAGGAAATCACTGCTGCTCCTAAGTGATCTTTTAATGCAAAGAAACACCCTCATTAGTTTTTTTTTCACCTTCTCACCTTCTTTCATTAAACCATACTCTTTTCAGTCCCAGTTGAACAGCAGGGAACATTATGAGCTGACTGAAAAGCATTTTCCTTTGTTAACATGTTTTTTCATCATCGAGCAATAGAGCAGTAATGAGGACACAGATCATCTTTTCATTATAAATATGCATAGCAAAGTGTAAAAAAAAAAAAGTGGGTTCCTAAAATAAATAAATAAACAAAACAACTGTGTGGTGAAGGGAAGGAGTTGAGAAAAACAAGATGACAAAGCTTTTTCCTGATGCTCTACCTTTGCTAGTGTACAGAGCCATCAAAGTCAGGAAAGTCTCCAAGTGATGTTGGGTGCTTTGAATGTTGCATTTAATGGAAATAGGCGTAGGATTGTATCTGCAACTTCTGTGCGATGCAAATCGATATCATTCATCAGTATGGCAAAAGAAACCAACAAATAAACAAACAAAACCCAACTAAAAACACAGCCTAAGATGACTCTAAAATAGATTGGCTCTTTCATGGAAATATACAGATTTGTTTTCTCTCTTGACTTTTGTTCGCATTTTCCTTGTTCCTGCTAGATATGAAAACAACCCATCATGTCAGTTTTTAAATAGGGACAGTATATATCAGTCTGTGTGGCATACATGTTCAGTTCCAGAAAAGAGAAACAATTATGAGCTTGGATGAGAACTACACATTTTCTAGCTCAAGTTCGTTCGGAGATGTAGCTGTGCGGAGGAGGCACTGTTTCTGTGTGTGTGTTTGTACGGCACTTAATAAAATGAGGCCGTTATTGGAGGGTGAGGGAAAGAGCTCAACTGCTATCGTAATGACTATAAAACCCAGCTATGATAAAATGCACTGAAAGTAGCAGTGCGTAAGTGCTATCCCAGGGAAAGGTGCAACGCTGCAAAAGGAAAAGGGACTTGGTAGCTCACAATCTACTCTCCTCATCCGTCCCCACAGGATGCAGAGGACTGCAGTGGGTCTTTTCCCTGTCGTAGCACACTCTGCTCTGGTACAGCTGTGCTGCTGGGTAGCCGGGGTGTGCGTGCATAACGCTCCCCTCGGCCCCCACTCCCTCCCCAGCCTGGGTCTTCCTATCAGTTTGCCTGGCACAGGGAAGCATGGTGAGCCTGGAGAGCCTGCTTCACCCTGCATTTCGGGAGAAACGTGCAGTGACTCCGAAGGAGAAAGAAACACAAATTTCCCTCTCTTCTTTTTGCCAGCCCTCAGGTTGTATCACAGTCTGGTCCTCAAGAGACGGTTGGCTATTTCCTTTGCTTCTGCCAGCCAGCCACAGTCTGGCTATTTCCTTTGCTTCTGCCAGCTTTTCTAGGCCTTTTCCACAATTATTACAATTATTGTGGCTCACATGGACAAAGATTGCTAATGCTATCCCTTCCCGCCCCACAAATTGTTCATTATATTGTCATATAGCATTTTCAGTGCTGTAAAGCAGGTTGTGCCTGTGTGTGCTTTACAACAGCAGGTTTAAACAAGAAACCCCAAATCACAAAGCTCAAGCCCACTCAACATTTTCCCTACTAGGGCAAGGGGGAACTGGATGCTGACAGCTGATTACTTCACAGCCCCACACCGCCCCTGTATCCGCTGGAAAATAAATCCACCTTAATGGCAGAGAGGTTCCCGGCACAGTTCAGCCTGGGATCAGCCCGTGCAGCTCACATTGCTGCATTAACTTAAGGAAGAGAGCAGGACGAACAGCCAGTGGGACAGGGGTTCTTCAGAGGAACCCCTCCTGTGATTGTGTTTTGGCATGACCCCATCTTGAAGCCCTGTTGAGAAGAGTTAGATTTTCTCGCATCATTTTGTGGTTGGGAAAGGCTTTTTGGCTTCCAGAATCAATTCACTTTATGAAGAAAACACTGAACAAATTAAGGGCCAGAAGATGTGTTTTATCTCAAGGAAAATCAACATCATGATGTCTCCCTGAGAGAGCACTGTCTTGGAAGCACCCTTTATGGTTGGCTAGGGAAAGCTGACTTCCGAACCCCAACCTGGGGAGGAGATTCAGAAATAAAATGTGCTCTTTTCATAGCTACTTCCCTACAATACTTAGATTCACAACTCATATTGCAGAATATTAAAAAAACAACAGGATCATTTAAGGACTAGAAGATGGACTAGATTATTTTATTATCTATGTTCCAATGCCCTTTTCCTGTTTCTGAAGCCTGAGCTTATATTCTGCTCATCTGTATTGGCTCCGGCTCAAAGGGTCATATAACCAGCTGAGTCAACAGCAGAGCTTTTAGCACCAGCACCAGGAGCCATCTTGGACAAATGGAATTGCGGATAAATTCTTCAATTTTTCCCCTCCCTCAGTCATTTATAAAAGCTATTTTTGTTAAAACCTTCTTGGGTACTTCTCCTGCTGTAGCTGGGAGACCATGTGATGAGCATTTTCTATTAAACCATAGAAGAAAGAGGCAGAAGTGTTTTATTTACTTCAGTGTTGGCTTTCCTTTGTTTCTGCAATGCTTGTTTTGTTTAGGGTGACCAAGAATACTAGAATGCGGCAGAAAAGCCCTGACAGATGCTGCAGCAGCAGAATTTCTCTGTTCAGAGGGTATTTTTCCATGTGTAAGATACGTTTAGCCTGTTTGTCAGGAAATTGTTATTTGGTTAACTCTTTTTAAGAGCAACACAGAGAAACCGTCTATTTTAGACCATTAGGTTATTTAGGAGGCTAGCCTGCTGGACCACACTTGTCTACTGTATCAAGTAAGAAATGAAATAGTATGGCAAGGTGTACTACCCTGTTGCCACAAACTAGGGATGTCTTCTGTGATTAGCAGTGGGGCAGTTGTGGTTAAGTTATTAAAGGCAGAAGAGTGACAAAAGACATAAAGCTCTCCCACGTATTTACATTGTCTAAAATGTGAAAGAATCTTAGCCTGCATACTTGCCCAAGTCAGTTTTCTGCTGGATTCAGTGCAATAGGGTGACCTTAAAGGAATTTCTATAGCAAGGATCGCAGAATCAGATTCTGTTGTGCCTGATTTTTGTCCTTTATGCAAGTCTGTGTAACCTGTGCCTCCCACTTGCTTTGTACTCTCCCCCCCCACACACACACCTTCACCCCTTTGGAATGGGTATTACTATGGAAACAGTTGTGTCCTTGCTATTGTTAAGGGCAGCTGAGTGACATCCAGAAATCCCATATACCCACAGAAAATTGTAATAGTAAATCATCTGACCAGCTATTCTTAGCCATTCTCTTTCTTGTGGAAGAGAAGGATGATATATAAAGGGAGATTATATGAAGGACCTTTTTTGCTCATAGAAATTTATGACTGCTCAGCTGAAGCATAAGAGTAAAGGTAAAAAAACCAAAGCATTTCATGAGCAGCAGAACTAATGAAGCCTAGTTCCCTATGGATTTGTATCCCATGGCTGGATTCTCTGATGACTAATACAACGCTAGCCGTCTGATCACATTTTTTCTTTTAGCTGGGGCATTCAGAATGCCTTTGTGCCGTGTGAATCCTCAGGTATCCAATAACAATTGAGTTCAAATTGCAGCTTTTTGTCAATGAGGGTACTGACAATGGTCTATTTCATCTACCCACACACCAGTTTTCATTAAATTTGTAATCTATCATCTGAGATTGCTATACTTCCATCATACTTGGTTGAAACAAACTATCAAGTTCAGAAAGTGTTAGTGGGGAACAGACAGACACACAAACATTGAATATGTGATCTTGTGAACTTCTTTTCCTTGGGAAATCAGCCTAAAATTTTGCTTGAATTCTTGTTCCTTGTAAAAGTGTTTCTGTGCGCAGGTTCTTCAGGCTAGCAGGTGGATAATCCTTCTCTACCTCATAAGAGATGATGTAAAGACTTTTCAGTCTTTGTAACAAATGTCTAAAAGAGGCAAAATTGCAGCAAGGGCAATTCACGTTAAATATTAGTTTTGGGTTTTTTTTCTTCACAATGAAGGTGGTGAAGCTGTGGAGCAGGCTGCCCAGAGAGCATGCAGAGTCTCTGTCTCTGGAGATACTCAAAATTTGGCTGAGGAAAGCCCCGAGCTACCTTCTGTGACTTCTGCTTTGAATGGGGACTAGACCAGATGACCTCCAGAGATCCCTTCTGATCTAGAGTTTCTGTGCTTCTGTATTACTTATTACTTTAGATTTCATTTCTGTAGGCCTCTATTACCCAGCAAGAACCACAGTCAAGGTCAAATTCTTCAGGAACGTGATGTTCTGATAAACAATGTGGGCATGCTGGCATGAACAAACTCTCCATGGAAAAGATCAGATTTTTACTGTCTGAGACAAACTAGAGTTTTTATATTGAGTCTTCAGTATTTTCTGAATATTAGTTTCCTCATCAGTTCATTTCAGCTGTGTGTAAAGTCATGGTGAAGCTTCGTATTATGTAAAAAGCTCCAGCTTTTGCCACCTCCCTCTCCAATAGAATGCAGTGCAGGCAGCAAGACTACTGGAGTCAGTGTCTCTTGTAGATAACAGATGCTTTGTAAATTCACTACTTTTCTTGTATAATTTTGGATGGTATGCTCTGGAAAACTTGGCTGAAGTGGGAGAAAAGAAGGGAAGTATTATTTTTATGAAACACAACATTTTATAATGTGAGTGCCTATCCCAAGTGCAATCAATCTGTCCATTGAGCTGGCAGTGTTTAGAAGCAGATGAAGGTCTCTACAGATCTGAAGACTCCAAATGTTCCAGAGCCTCATATTGGGAATATATGGACACAGGAACATAAAAAAATACATAAAAAAACAACATAAATGTATTTTTTTCTTACTGTTTTTTTTCTTTCCATTGACATTAATACAATGAGAGATGGTGAAATAGTACATTAGTAATGAGCCAAATGGCCGTAATAAAACATGTCCAGTGATAACACTAGCCCTAACTCTTCCTCCATTTCCCACCCCTGCAAAATTTATCGATGCCTTTTCCTATGACACCCCATATGCTTGGAGTAAATTGCCAAATCTTTCCACCAGAAATCCAACCTTGCTTCACTTAAACCTTTTCACCAACTCCCGCAGCACTGTTACTTAAATAATTGGGTGCTTCACTATTTATTGCTCACCTTGTGATAGCTCAGGGGGGCCTGGGGCAGGGTTGGAGACAACGCACTGGAAAGCAACAGCCCCCGTAACACAGGGTTTAGGAGCTGAGACCAAAGGCAACAGGTGGATACAACAAACAGCCAGAGGCAGCTCAAGGTATCAATGGGTCAATTATGAACGGCGTGACAAGCAGCTGTCACAGCACACCAGCTGCCCAGCCACCACCGTCTCACATTGAAGAGAGGAAAGAAAGAAACCAAGCTGACCCCCCTCCCTGAGCCTCACTGACAAAGACGAGTCTAATTGGAGCTGCTGCATCGTTGTTTTTTGGTTAGTCATGTCCTTTTTCACCTCTACCCACTTCCCGGTGGATGTTGTACCCTCATTTGTCTATCATCTCTTGTCTTTAGGGCTAGACTGTTCCACACAAAAGGCATGAAGCAAAACTTTCCTGGCCTCATCTGGAAGGAAGGGGAGATTTTAGATATTGAGAGGTGGAGGATGGGACACGACACATTAAGGGCAGGAGTAAGGGAGTAATTTTTTTCTATAGTACATCCTGGAACTATGTGAGCATTTGCAGAGGTGAGGTTGATAAAGATCTTGGGGACTTGAGGGGGAAGGAAGGGACAAGAGTGGAGTACCCTTATTTGTGTACTGAGACACTGCTGTGCACCAGAATGGGCAGTCGCAGTGGTCTGGTCCCTCAGTACAGGCTGAAGCCTACATCCATCCTTTAGGGTCATCACAGCAGCAAACTTGCTCATAAGTATGATGTACTCCATAATCACACACTGGGAGTGGCGGCCACCTCCATATTAAGACACCTAAACGTAAGTGATTACTTGTAGGTGTCTGCATGGGGGGTGTCTGAGCTCCCATGGTAGTCTGTGAAGACCCAGTCAATACAGTGAAGAGATCATGGCAAGTGACTCAGGTGACCCACTACTGAACACACATAATGACACACTCAGGTGCAATCCAGTCCTCTTTAGAGCATCCCATTTTGCCTACAGCCACCCTTTCAGAAGTGCATGGATCTTCTGTAGGTCCTGATCAAACCTGCTGCTCCAGGGGTAGACATCTCAGATATCCAGGCACTTCAGATGCACCTAGTTTTGGAAACCCAGTCAAGCTCTAGGTTCATAAGTTGGAGCTAATTGAATTACTCCACAAATTCCACTGACTGCACTGACTACCTCTCTGCTGATGTACCTTGGGGGCTTGGACAGCTATGGTTAAGACCTAAACACCTGCACGTACATACCAAAATGTAGGTGTCTTAATCTAGAGTTGATTCCACTTTGGTCTCTCTCGTAGTGACACTCTAGAAAACAACAGATAAAAGTCATAGCAATTACTGCAAGGACACAGCTGTTAGTTGAGAAGCAACTTAAATTAGCAAATGTAGAGCTCTGCGCCACCGCAGTAAATCAGCTTCCAGTACCTCAGCTAATGTGCTTAAACCTGTCTGATATCCTCATGCTGCATTGCTGCCTGCAATGGCAGTGCACTTGAAGATTGCTGGTCCTTAGGCCAATGTTGCTGTTGATCCACTGTCTCCAGGATAATGAGGTTACTGCACTTTGCAGGAGAAGTGAAGGTTAACCTGGTGATGTAACCTTGTGGTTTTTAAGTGGTACTGAAACTATCATACATGTAAGTCAGGATTCAACACAAAATGTCCTGTATTTTTCCTGCAGTTTCTTTTATCATAGAATCATAGAATCATTAAGGTTGGAAAAGACCTCTAAGATCATCGAGTCCAACCATCAACCCAGTACAAATGCCCACTAAACCAAGTCCCGAAGCACCTCATCCACACGTTTTTTGAACACCTCCAGGGATCGTGACTCCACCACTTCCCTGGGCAGCCTGTTCCAATGCCTGACTACCCTTTCAGGCATTTTGGGGAGAAGGAAGGAAAAAAAAAAAAAGGGAAAGTGCCAAATTAGTAATGTTAGCAATCACTTGACCAGCACTGCTATTAGCATGGAAGGTGACCCCAGCCAGAGGCTGATACCAGCTTTAAGATTAGCTTCAAGCTTAAACTAGCTTCAAAAATATATGCAAAAGGAGAGAAGATGAGCATTTGATGATGCTGGGGGAGAGGTTAGTTTAGAACTGAAGAGTTGGGGGAAGGTAGAAACCTAGGTCTTTAGTGTTGTGCTTTTTAATAAGACTTATGGTTCTCTCGCTTTTTCTTGCAGCAAAAATAAGGTAGCAGATCTTTCAACACTGCTTGTAGATTAATGAAGGACAAGCCTACGGCTGCAAAAGAGTGTGGTATGAGGCTGCCCATACTAATACTTGCACCAGATCCAGAAACCATACAGTATATCAGTAAAGCATGGAGCCAGAGCTCAGCCAGCACACGTGGGCTTTGTTAGGCACAATGGTGTTTTGTGCTACTTTGTGTTTTTGACCCCAGCTAGTGTCTTTGCTGTGTAGGAAGAACTTCTTCAGATATCTTCATCATTGATTTTGAAGGAGTCTCTATTGTGGACTCCAATGTAGACGTGGCCAAAACTCTTACATGTGAATAATAATTAATATGTGGCACATGTACTGACCAGCAGCAATATATCATGTTTTCTTGATGTATCTGAAAGTGTGTACCCAACACACAATCAATCACACAGAGACATGAGCAAATATGGTTTCGGAAGAGGAAAGAGTAGTGATTGCAGGCTATAAGGGTGTTTGCAAATGACTTGCAAACTTCAGCCAGGCTTTATTTGCATTAACTAATTTTCAAATCAGAAATAAATGGATTTTTGATAGGTTAAATTAAACAAGGCTTGGGAAAAGAATAAGAGAAAGGAGAAGCATTTGAAAAATCCATGAACATTACATAAGGATTTACAAATCAGCCTTGAATTACTGGGTAGTGGAGACAAGCACTTTGAATTGTTTTGCTGAAACCCTCATAGAGCTCAAAAATAATTTAAGAAGGATAAAGGTGGTCTCAAAAATGATGTTAGAAATGCACCCTCATATTTCAGTTTATGAGGAGCCTCTTAAAACTAATTCCCCATCCTTATTATTATTTGAAGTAGAGGAAACAGAAGGAAATCTCTCTTGGAATTCAGGTAGGTGAAATTACAAGCAGAACTTTACAGTTTGAAGATCAGGCCCTCAAAATGTCTGTCTTAGCAACTGAACTCTCATCAAAACTTGTGCTACCCACTGAAGGAGGTTTGGCTGATGGAAAAAACCCACCCAACCCTGAGGAATTTCTGTTTTGTAGTTAAAGGTCCAGATTACCTTTTGATTGTCTGAAATAGATGCAGTCTCAAAACTTATACTCTCTTGTTAAGCAGTGGGTCTTTTACTTTGAAACACAGGCTCTTTGTATTCAGTTCATAGCTTTCCTTTGGCTGCTTCCTCCGTTCTCCTTTTGTACATATCGCATTGAAATCTCCCTTCTTGTAACTGGATATAATCCCAGTCCCAGTTCATAATAGCAGTGGTCACTGGTGGTAAGCGGTTTTCCAGGGGGAATCCATTATCTATCTGAGGCATTTATAACTGGACTGGATAAAAGAGTCAAAAATGTATAGGAGGGAGAGGGAACAATTCTGCAGTGCCAAGGGTTGGGCTGGATGACCGAAGGGGTCTTTTCTATCTTGGATTTCTATGCTGATCATGGAAGCACACAGTCTAATGAGCCAGATATTCAAACATCTTCAGGCAAACCATTTTGGCCAGGAAGAATGTACATTGGATGCTCAACTTGATGCATCTGAAAGAAAATCAATAGTTTTCCAAAGGCCATAATAGGACAGAAATAGCGCTGGCAGTTCTGGATATTTCTCTGTGAAAATTTGTACCATCAGTTATATAAGCAACCAAGTATTTTTTGCATCAAAGGCTGTAGTGAGCAATTTTAGTTACTCTTCCCTTCAGATCTTAGTCTTGCTGTCTTTATATGGATGTCATTAGCATATCTCAGCACTCCAAAGTCTTTTTTTTCTTTTTAAGTCACATGGTTTCCCACCCAGTGGATTGCACTATGAATTCCCTGTATTGCAGAATGTCAAACAAAGGACCCCCAGTATTGGAAACGATCATCACGTGTATATGGGAAACGAGGAATAATCTGCTTGATGGGCTGACCCAGCTTCTTTTATCATATCTGACTTCATAGAGCATTAAAAATACCTTTTCAAGAGCAATACTGGGGAAAATTCTGCCCTATCTGCAAGGAGAGGTGATGTTCAGATGATAGTTCAGGAGGGGATGTTTCAAAGCAGCATAACGAGGAAATGCTCTGGCAGGGACCATGACCAGGAGGTGTACAAGTGAGTACTGTCAGGGCCGGGTTTCAGCAGGACCAGTTCAGCCTTGGGGCTGATCCCCTGCCATGTATTCCTGCACATGCCAAGTCATCTTGGTAAGAGGAGAGGAGAGCCCTCACCCATTGCACCTGTAAACTCATCCTTGGTTCAGTAACATTTAGGACTTTCTTCAGAGGCAGCTATGCTGATCCCATGGGATTGTGAGTGATGTAGGTGGCTACAAAACTGTCTATGTACCTGCAGAGATGCTTCATCCCGCTATGTTATCCCACAGGGGTAGCAGGCAGGTGATATACCAGCTCTGTAGCAAGTTTGGATGTTGATGCCACAGGACGATACAGTTAAGCCAGTCAAAAATTCTCCAGGAGAATACTTATTTAACAGAAAATAACTATTTGCTGAAATTGAAACATTGAAAGGATCTTGTTGATGACCACAAATTTCCGTTTTTAAAAATAAGTCCTTAAAATTAGACATTTTAGTAAGAGCTTTTTGGTTTGGAAACATTTGATTGTCAGTTTCCTAAACTAGCTTTCATTTCAAAATATTATTTATTTTGTGTTATTAATCAATGAGTGTGGTTTGATCACTTATTTTGTACTCGCTACAATGCCAATTGCTAAATCAATTACCAAGCCAATTATCTATTACAAATGACCACTTTGCTCTGTTACCAATGAGAAAACCAAATATGAATTACCAAACCAATTAGAATACCAATTAACAATTTCCATTGTAATTACCAGTCACTAGTAAGAATTACCCCAATGGCCATTTGGAACAGGAATTGCCAATTAAAATACCAATTACCAAAGCAAATACCAGTTACAGTAACACTTACCAATTAGAATACTAATGAATTATTGCATTACCATATCTGATATTGTTTATAATTAAAACAATTATTATTCTCTATTCATATATAAAAATTAAATTACAAAATTGAAAAAGCTCTCCAAATGAAAATAGAAGAAAAACCTTTCAGCTGACGGCAATTATATTTCCTCACAAAAATCTGCAGTATGGGAAGTTTAAACCTGGGGGCTTTTTATGCCAACGATGAATGAAAAATGTTGGAATTCCCCATAGGATGGAAATTTGAGGTTCCCATTTGTAGCAGCAAACTCCGGATCTGTTGGAAAGCCCACCTGCTCCTAGTTGCTACAGCATCAGATCTTGGTCTTCCTAGTCCTGAATCCCTGGGGTAGGAACCAGGGCTACTTACCCATGCTCCATGGGAGATCAGGACGGTTGGGTCACAGCTGTCACAGCTGTCACTCTGTCCATGCGTGATGCAGAGCATGACGTCCTCAGCATGAGCAACCTGCAGAGAAACACTCCCCCTTCTAGAAAAACAGCTGATGAAGACACTGCTGCTCACTGCCCCTGCTTTTCTGTACCAAGACAGGGCTGCAGACCCAGGGTTACGCCAGATTTAGCTGGTGGTGTGTGTGTTTAAGCCCAGAAATCCCCTGTTCCAGGAGAATTTTATAGCCACCGGGGTGTTAGCAAGGTGAGGCAATGCCTTCAGTTGTGCTGGTGGAGCCGCCTGCCTGGGGCAGTGGGGCTCAGCGGGGAGGCACGGGGAGGGATGGAGGAGCTCCAGGGCTGAGCTGAGCTGATACGCCCAGCTTTGCACCTACGTGTGTTGAATGCCAGGTGCATAAACCGGAGTAATGAAATCCTTTCCCCTCGCGGTGCCCAGCCACGAGAGCACTCTGGCCTGTGGCAGTCCCTGACCCTGGCCGCTATCTGGAGGAGCACTATTCGATCCACATCAAAACCTTTCCAGGGCCCATACTAACCATTTGACGGTGCGGAGAAGAGCATGCAACTTCTTGTGCCTGTGCCCTGGGCCTGTTTCACTAGAGGAGACACAACCTATGCCAGTTTTTGGTTAGGCACCCTGTGGAGCTGGGGTTTAGCACTGCCATTTCTAGAATGGGCTCAGGGACTTGACACACATAGACCTAAAACTGGTGATTTCCTTCAGATGTCCATTTCTGACCAGTCTCACATCCGGCAGCATCACTGCAGGGCTGCGGCAGCTCCTCTGTTTTTGTGGGGACATACAAGCTGAAGGACTGCCACATCACACTATATGAATATATAACCTACTCCTGAAGCTGTATGAGATTCCAGCAATACACAGACTATTGCTCATTACATAGAATCTGTGAGTCCATATGTTCAAATGATGATGTGTGGTACATTATTCACCCTTGCAGTTACTTTATAATTACATGTATTTGACTTGTTGGGGCACGTAACAGCTCCTAGGTACCAGTCAGCGTGTTGGAGGCTTCTCTGAGAAATCCAAAATATTGCAGACTAGTGTTTTTTTACGTAGCCGAGCTGCTCCTGTGGGATATTCGGTACAGAACATAAGCCCTCGCAGAAGTCTATTGGTGATCCAGTCTCAGGGGCTTCTTGGCAGATGCCAGAACTGACAGTTATAACCATCCATGGCAGAGCTTAGGAAATTACAGACAAGTCTGTCTGTCTGACTCAGGGATTCAGGTATTCAAAAAGTGCCCGAGCGTAATGTCGCTTTGCATGAACACAGATCACAGCAGGGTGGGTGTGTGTGGGAGGCGAGGGGGCGGCGTGGGAGGGAAGGGAGCAATATGGTTATGGATTACGCTTGTGCCCTCTGTGTCCTCGGCTGCTCTGGAGAGCGTTAAGGTCCTTGGCAGTATTTTAGCACTCCTGGGGGGCAATGTGGCATCTCCTCCAGGCTCTGCTGTGGCCTCAGCCCTGCCCTGAATGCCCACAGCATCTCAGCAGAGGCCTTCAGTGCTTGGCAGAGGCACCTTCTGGTGGTCTCTGCAGTGCTTGAACTTGGGGACTTCTCCAAGAGGGGGGGTAAGTGACTTCTGGAGCCCTGTAGCACCTCTGTAAAAAAAGTGGGAACGGGCAGGAGCAGAGCAGACACCTTCCTGCAAAGTATCACAACATTCAGTAACTCCCGAGAGAAAAGTATCTGAGAAGGGAAATATTTATTTGGATTAGGAGTGAATGTGCGGCACAAAAAAAAAAAAAAAAAAAAGAAAGAAAAGAAAAGAAAAAAAGAAAATTATCAATGTTCTACTGCAGTCCTGGCTTCCCAACAAGTACTTAATCTTTCCCAGACAGGGTCTAAATGATCTTTGTCTCTTTCCAAAAACGCAAGTGTTATTCTCTTTTTTTCGCATTTCCTCCTACAAAATCTGAAGTTTAAGACTAAATGCTGGGACTCCTGAAGTTCAGCAGAACTTTGATTTTCCCTGTGTGAGTTCTGTTTGTGGCCAGCAAGCCAGCACAGGATTTTCCTGTAGGCATTTGACCAGGAGAAAACATACCATCACTTTTTGCTCCTGTAGTAACTTTCATCCAACACTGACAACTTACAGTAGGAAGCTGGCAATATTATCCACATCTTCATCATTAAAGACAGAGATTAATTGATCCAAACTCTCATTAAAGATTAAAATATATCCCTATGCAATATCTCTTCAGCAGAGCTAAACCAGAATGGACTTTCCCTGGATTCCTTAAATTGAGGGGTGAATGATCATATTTTACCTTTGCAATATCAGAGCATGGTCAATTAATAGAGGTGTTTGCAGTGCTCTATTATTTCCTCTCCAGTTTATGAAAAGGTGGGTTTGGGAAGTACAGAGCAGTTGGCCAGCTCAACAAAGTCATTCCACGGGATTTTTTGGTGCCTATTGGTCTCCTTCCACTCTCAGTTCTTTTAGAAATATTTAGGCAAGTGTAATGGGTTCATGCTGCTAATGGGTCCGTTCTGGTCTACTCATTGTTACCGCATCTCTGAAAGATTGATCTTCTTTGTCATATTTGCAACTACAGTGCTGCCTAAGTTCTTTCTGAGGTTTGTAATTAAGCATCTTTTTCTGTTGGAGAACCAAAAAAACCCCTTTGCTCATCTCTTTTTTGGGGAAATATGGGATTGCCCTCTATATTTATAGACTTCCAAATGAGTTTTCAGACTGAAAAGAGAATGTTTTGCTCTTGGAAGGACCATACACTGTGGGCTTACCAGCTTCCAACATAAGCATTCATTATACCATAGTGGCTTTGGAGGCAAAATTTAATTCAGCAACTTTATTAAGGAGACTTAATAAAACTGATTGGTGGTGGAACCCTGTGCTATGAATAGGGCAAGACTCAAGTCTGGAAAAGGGTATGGGCAAATTCTGATAACCCAGTACAGGAGTAAGACCCTATAAACCTGTGCTTGCTCCTGCAGATGCCTCAAATCTTTAGCTACATTTCTGACAGCTGTGTTCTCTGAGATCCCTAAGTACCTGAGTACCTTATCACAGCTTAGCAACTCAGCCCTTATCACATACTTAAGCCCTGTGACATCCACAAACTGTGTATTTTCCAGGTGGCCAAGGCTGGAAAATGGATTCTTAGCACAAAGTGGGGGTAGAGAGGATAGAGAAAACAGGGACATATTATTTACCTCCTAGCAGTGCGGTGAAGGCACTCACCCTAGCTGTGGCAAATACAGGTTCAGTTTCTTCTCCTGCCTGCAGAAGTTCAAATCCACATTTTCCCACCTTCTTGGGGACTAGCCTGCTCTTGAGTCTTGCCTAAAAAAAGAGCCTCTTAGAGCAAGGACTGGCACCCACATGCCCCCATGCTAGGAGAAAGTAAAATTTAACAGATTTCATACCTGGTTCTGAAGAATGACCAGTTTTAAGAGGAGGGAGTGGAGATTCAGATAAGAGGGATTTTTGCTTGGGATCTCCACCATCCCAAGTCCTTGTCACGAGGATACTGTGTGAAAGGGGAGGAGGTAGGAATAAGGAAACCCCAAAGGCATTCAGCTCTGTGAGCATCGATTGGAAATTGGCTCTTTCTTGCAGCATGCGTGTATCTGTGTTCTACGAGGTAGGGGAAGTGGTGCCATTATGTTATACAGCCAGTGTCAGCATTTCATATGGGGTAACCTACACTGAGTCCACTGGCTCTTCTGGCTTTTATTTGGAGGTACAGGGAACTTGGCACCTCACCTCTGGCTCTGGACTCCACCCCAAGGACCAGGCACTTCAAAATCCAGCATCAGAATTCATAAATCATCTCCAGCCCTAAATCCTTGCCCTATCTCTAGCAGAGCACACAGCCTTTAAATCAGTGCCCAGGTCCATTCCTGTGAGGGGCTTTGGCTTGCAGGAGTCACAGCAGAAGAGAAACTGAACATGGGGCTCAGCCCTAGTGCCTCCAGGAACTTGGCTGTCCCTTACGTTTCCTTCCCCTGCTCCTCGCCCCTGATGCTCCTCCTGGATAACAAATTCTGCTTTCCCAGCTACCCAGGGAGGATTTAACAAGCTGAACCTGGAGCAGCTGCTGGCAGGGTTTGAACCTGTGCTAAGAATATGGGTCAGCAGAAAAGCATGATTACACAAATGCTATTTAAGGTGTTTCACTACAGTATAAAGGCCGTGGAAGAAAGGCAAGGAATCTGCCGGGTCAAGCCAGGAGCTGTCTGTCCATCCATGGAATAAAAAAATCTGTTAGAGTTCGCAGCCCGTGTCAGTAGCCGAAAGGTGAGGGGTGGGAGTGGTGAGTGTGGCCCAGTGCTGTGTGGGTCTGAGCACTTCCCGGGAGGTGACAAGAGCTGTCAGAACCCGTGAGCTCCCGCA
This sequence comes from Oceanodroma leucorhoa, assembly GCA_030449065.1. Lineage (NCBI taxonomy): Eukaryota > Metazoa > Chordata > Aves > Procellariiformes > Oceanodroma > Oceanodroma leucorhoa. The sequence continues at coordinate 9,989,837 of JASVER010000001.1, forward strand.
GCGCTTTGCAGGTTTGGGTGTAGGGTGCCTGGTGCCATAAACTCCCACTGATGGCAGCTGCAATTGAGGAACTGTGAAGCATAGGACTGACTGTGCCACACATCCACCCCCACGTTTCGCCACTACCCACCAGGCACCCTGCACCCAAACCTGCGGAGCGCTGCGGGATCACAGGCAGGGTCTCCAGGATCGGGCCCTGCATCAGCAGCCTGCTTCTCCCTCTGCCTGGCTTTGCCTTCGTGGCTGACGGCCTTTCAGAACAACAAATGCCACTAATTTTGTACTAATTTCTTACGGGGACCCTGCCAAGGTCAACAGGCCTAAAATTTCACACACGTGCGCTACCCTAAAAACATTTAATTTGGTGTTGGTTCTGTGTGTAACATCTCTATTATTAAGGGGGAAAAATACCACTTTCTAAAAGGAGGGATGTAGCCGTATTAAAATCCCAGCTGGGTGAACTGCTCACAACAGATTCGGCAGATACGGGCATGCTGATGGCAGGGTTTTGCACGCCAGCTGTGCCCTCTCTTGCCTCTCCGTGTCAGCTCTGTCACTGATAGCTGGCAAGGGACGCGGGCCGTTAGGATCCTCTGTGCAGAGTTTGAGGGACTCATCTCCAGGCAAGTTTCTGCTGGCTTGCATTTGGTACCAGGGAGGAGAGGACGTGCGTACTGTTAAGGCTTTTTGGCAGCATAACCGTGCTAACATAAAACCCCGTGTGCTGAGTTAACTCTTCGGCACCGAGTTGATGAACTGGGGTTTTTTATCCTCCCGCAGCCTCGGTCTCGCTGGATCCTTCAGCCCAAAAGGGGATTCTTTCGGCTCAGCACGCACTTAGAAAAACCCAGCCGGTTAAAGGAGGATCAAATTTTGGTCTTGTCAACCTTGAAAATGTTCCTTTAGCTTCTCAACACCCACATGTGCTGCATGTATTCATACACAGATGCAAATAAGCAAATATAGTCATATGCGAGTGCGTACACACAGCAAGACATACACTTGCACCTACATGGGTTTTGCGTAGTAAGCATAACATTAAAGTATAAAGGACCAGAAGGATGTATAAAACAAGAAAGTCTCTCAGATCAGTGCAGGAGGTTTAAGCCTACCAGCCTGCTTTTTGTCATCTTAATTCTCCAAATCTTGTCAGAAACTGTGCTGCCATCTTCATTCTTTTTTTTCCCGAAAGTCCTGCAGTTACCTGTGGGATGGACAGATGATTACAAATATTGACTGACTTTAAGGCAGAGAGCAATAAAACATTGCCTAGGGGATAAAAAAACCCTGCTCCTCAAGTTGTCATACGTTGCCTGCAGGCAAGGAGCCAGCAGAAAATACACAATCAAAAGGAACTATTTTTATCCAAAGACAATTTTATTTCCCACTCTCATCCTCAGAGACAGTCACTGTTGTTATTACCTGTAGGTCTGGTGTGCCCAAAGGCCCAGTCAGAGCAGGGATACACTGTGCAAGGCACTGTACAAAATACTGTAATGCTGTTGGTTTTCTTTTCTCCGAAGATTACATCCTAGAGCAGGCTCCAGGGATGAGGGCAAGCCACGAGGTCTTAGCGCTGCCAGGAACATCCCATGAGGAGGAGAGGAATAGCTGCATTTATCCAACGCTGTCCTCTCACTCCTTTTGCATGTGGATGAAGAGTCTCTGAGGTTGCAAGCTGCCCTGAGGAAGAGGGGGGTCAGAGTTTTTGGATGAGTCTCGGAAGGGGCAGCTCCATCACTCCCCCTGCTGCAGCTCTGTACTCCGACTCCAGGGTGAAAAGCACGAGGGGAGCTGATTAGATAGCAAAGAAAACATGTCTTCAGTCATCAGTGGCTCTTTCTGTTCCCAGTTCTGGTCTCCCCAGACAGCTGATACTTTGGAGTCCCAGAGAGCTGGTATGTCTTAGCAGCATCTTCTTGCTGCTGGCACCTGCACTTTATGTTCTGAATCAGACATCCATGCTATATTGGCATACACAGTACCATTCTCTATGGCCAATAAAAATGTGTTTGTGCCTGTGTTCTTGGAAATGAGTCCCCATCTCTCGTTGACAGCATTTAGCTTCTGAGTTACTGTTCAGATGGGAGGTAATTAGGTCCTACCGGGGGTCTGGATTTACCGCTAGCTCTGAAACCAAACAAATGCATGACACATAACTCATGTTCTCCATTCCTGAAAGCTGTCTCCAGCATTTACCTTTTTGGTCACGGCTCTTCTCCCCTTGGAGCAGGTACCACCAGCCTTTGTGTCTCAGCTGTAGTTAAGGCACCTGGGAGAGTGAGTGAGGACGATGTTGGCATAGATCTAACATATGTTGTTAGCACAACACACAAGCATATCCCTCAGGCTACTTCACCGCCATCTCTAATGCAAGCAGTGAAGTCTTTTATAACAGAAACGTCGTGCTCATTCCCTTAGCCAGACAGAGAGAGTGCGGGTGCATTAGCAAGGTTTGGTCTTTCATCTCCCTGTACAGATAAAACAGAGACCCCACCATATGCCTGTGATCCCAGAGCATGGTCTTGGGGGTCAGAAAAGTAAAAATATTATGGTAAACATTCAGGGGCCGTAAACTATATTGCTGAGATATCAGTGGGTGCCCGCCGTGAGTTCCCAGATACCTCAGTGGTGAGTTTAAATAGCATAAGTGCTTGATAAACAGAGATCACTGTCCAGCCAGCTAAACATTTAAAATCAAATGCAGAGTTATTACTGTGAGCATGTGAGAACATTATCAGGACTACTGGATATAAAAGAGCACTCTGGTGCACTTTAATTCCTCTTACGCTCCTGCTATGTGCCTGTCTTAACTCCTGCAATAAATTCTCGTCAGTTGGTGCTCAATAGGTTGTGCTGCCCCAGTGATGCACCTTAACATTTTTTAACCTTTCTGATTCTGCTTTTGTAATTAACCCAACATTTTGAAGCCTCATTTGCTGATTCTGTGTGATATGTTGATAAAGTCAGTCTAAGGGCTTCCAATATGAATCCACAGAATATGGCAACCAGAACAAACAGCATTTCAGCTCCATGTACAGAGACATTCTCTTTAATGATCATAATATATAAATACAAATATTCACATACATATTTGTACACATTTATGCACACCCACATATTTACACATAGGTGTGTACATTTCTTACAGTGAATGCTGAGGGGTAGACAGATACTTGGCATATACAGAACCTACTAGCCTAAGAAACCCAACAGGGATCTTAATTTCCTTGCTAGGGGAGACAGCTTATCAAGACCTCTATTTTTTAAAGTACAGAAACTCCTAGCCAGGTAACAAGCCCATAATCTCCCTCTTTCCCCACTGAAAGAGCAATGCTAGAGCTCTGACATAAATACACAAAAGCAGAAAAATTTGAAGTTAAAGCTTCTGTTCTCTGAATGTGTGCGATATATCATACTTTAACCTAAAAATTGCTACAATATCTAGCCATGACTAACAGAATTAAGGTCAGAATGGAAGATGAATCTCAGAGGATTTTTGCACTGGTCTTAAGACAAAGAATATTACTGACTTTTCAAAAGCAGAACTGGTGGGGAAAGATATTTCTGTGTAGATGTCAAAGGGATGCCCTTGCTTCATAACTCCGTGCACATGTGCATGGACATGCAGTCACACACAGAGACACACACACACTTGTGCTTACATGCTGCGAACAGAGAACATATATCTGTATTTTTTAGCCTATTGTATTTATATCTGTATTTTTTAGTACTCTTGTGCATGCATTGAAAATTTGTTAGCCTATTTTTTAGCCTGTTGTATTTGTATCTGTATTTTTTAACGCTGTTCTGCATGCATTGAAAATGTGTTCTTAATGGTCATTCACAGACTTTTTTACACCAATCCTTCCATTCAAACAACTTCACCTACTTATGAAATTTTTCCTATGAGGATACGAGTTTCTATCACTAAATTATTACTTGCATGGAATATTCCAGTACTATCCTTTAGTGTTCAGTTTGATATCAGAATGTTTAAGAACAAGGCAGGCTGATGAAGGATTGACTCTCTGTACCCTAAATCTATCAGGGAGTTGTCGTGAGAGCAATGCTGCCCCATACATTTTGAAACGTAGCATTTCTTATTAATTAAAATCATTTCACCTTTCACCAGTTGTTAATGATGCTTAATATCACATTCAAACCATTAACTAGCTAACCAAGGATGAAAATAAACATCTTGGGCCACATGGTTTAAATTTGGAAAACTGGCCACATTTCGAGAATTACGAGAGAGTCTCATTTGACTGACTGTTCAGCTAGTACAGTGTTGACAAATTGCGTGACTCGTGCTGAAAAAAAAATCCTCTAGAATCTCCATCTTGCTAAAAATGCAAATATCTTGATGCTTTTTTAATACTGCAACAAAACAGAAAATTTCCCCTGGAATGTGTTGATTGAGAAACATTAAAGGTTAACCTTCCCCATGCTGCAGAAGGTCAAATGTACCCCCTTCCTGGGGATTAGCTCTCTGGTAATTCAAGCTACAACAAAACATATGCCTTTGCCTCGCTTCTCCCCCAACCCTGGCTCTTCTTAGGGTTTCCTGCAGGACTCCCATCTGTTAGACCAGTCATTTTCCTGGTGTGTATATAGCAGGAGCTATAATTATCTAGGTATAGATATGTAAAAGATAGATGATACACATAAATGATACAGCTACGTATATTCATACACACGTACCTACACATTTGTAATTCTGGACTCTTTGAAGCCTCTGACAGAATTACCACTGATTTCAACAGAGCCCAAATGCACGAGTTTATTTGCAGGTGCAATTGAGTAGTGCGTTAACAGTAGCATCGATCTGAAATTTTCTAACAGAAGATTTTCCTGTTAGAAAATGCCAGTTTGTCCAAAGGGAAATATATCATGAAAATGTACTAATTATGATGACATTTCTCTTGCAGACAGAAGTAAAAAAAGCATATTGATTAGGTCAAGATGTCACCCATTTTGGACATTTTTGGAAGGGAACATATTGATACTTTTTTTCAAACTATTTTTACATTTAGAAAAGTTTATGTAGTGTTTGATATATTGTTTTCTTAATGAAAATAGCAGAGTGAAACATTGTGAGTTTATAAAAAGAAAACTCCTTAGTCAACATAATTTTTTTTGTTTTTTGGTGGAGAAATGTTTGGTGAGAAATTTGAGAGAGGTTGTTTTAAATTTTGCTACACCTTAAGAGATTTTCTCTTTTTTTTAACGGTGCAATTCCCAGTGAAACTCAGTCCCAAAGAAACCGATTCAATCACAACCACATCTTACATGGATTTTCCGCGGGGGCAGGCTTGAAATGTCTGATCTGAAATGGAAAGCTGAAGAGAGAGCCATGGTCATGTTTTCATTAGTTCTGCCCGGGGCGCTGTAGAGACACCCTGACTTCACGCGCTTGAGGGGAGACCTTATTGCTCTCTACAACTACCTGAAAGGAGGCTGTAGAGAGACGGGTGCTGGTCTCTTCTCCCAAGTAACAAGTGATAGGACGAGAGGAAATGGCCTCAAGTTGCACCAGGGGAGGTTTAGATTGGATATTAGGAAAAATTTCTTCACCGAAAGGGTAGTCAGGCATTGGAACAGGCTGCCCAGGGAAGTGGTGGAGTCACCATCCCTGGAGGTGTTCAAAAAACGTGTGGATGAGGTGCTTCGGGACATGGTTTAGTGGGCATGGGTACTGGGTTGGTGGTTGGACTCGATGATCTTAGAGGTCTTTTCCAACCTTAATGATTCTATGATTCTATGATTCTATGATTCTATGATTCTACCCAGCCTCTGCGTGCTCTGGGAGCTACTTCCAGGGGACCACTGGCACTAAAGGGAGCTGGCTTGGGGTCTCACACCTAAACGTATTGGCTCAGAGTTCCTCGCCACCTGTAACTTATAAAACCTTCAGCATATTTTCAGTGCTTAGCCAATACCCATATCATATCAACAAGGGAGAAAGAAACTGCTTGCGGTGCTTTTTTTTTAAAATGGCGCAATAAAGCAATGGTCGTCTTTTCTGAGACACTTGCCAGTAAGAGGCTATTAGATATTTTTTCCTTTATCCTTTAGAAACCTTGTGAATAGATTTATTAAATCTCATTTGCTGTTAAATGTGCTACATGGCACTTTGTAAGTGGGTTGCGTTCGGTGCTGAATAAAAGAACAGTATGTAACAAACCTCTCACTATTTTAATTTTGATATCTATAGTTGACATTTCAAGTCAATGAAAGATATGTACTATTCACAACAAAATGGCATTGTTTTACTTCATTTTGAACATTTTCGCAGTGAAAAAAATGACCATATTTGGGCCCTCAATTTTTCCATTACAGATAGACAATTTTATTGTCAGGCTGATAGTTATAGGATTATGTCTTTTCTGGAAATGTTGAAAAACCTCGCACATTGTAGCTAAATTTCAATCTCAATAACAGCGGAAATTCCAAAATACACTTCAGGTGGTGCTGTTATGAACAGCAGAATCAATCCAGTAGTTCAGAAGGAGGCAGGATTAGGCAAAAAGTTAAAAAAACAGAGCGCTGCTCACATATGGAAATTAAAACAGTCACTGATGACTCCACAAAGAGACAGCTCAAATTATCCTCACAATTATCAGGTAGAAGACTGCAAATTATGTTCCCAGTTCACAAAGAAAAAGCAATCTAGAGGAGAAGTGCTGATTTACATAATCAATATAATACAAATTCAGGGAGGCCACTTTTCAGCACACACAAAAAAAGAAAGCAGAGCAGAAGATGGGATTTGCACTAGGCGGATAATGGAAGAAGAACCCTACCGAGAGAAAACTGAGATAAAAGAAAAAGGACTTTAGAGAGAGGAGGCAGGACAGCACCACCTTGCCTGTGTGCCAGCCCAAGTGCCGGCTCTAAGAAAGCTGCAGTGGGGGAGATGATTTAAGGCATCTTTTAAGTTTCATAATGTCATCCAAAATGGAGAGTAAGCCCTTGGACTGGCTTCTTGCAGTCTAAAATGTTCTTTGCTGGAAGTCACAAGCATCTGATGGTTTCCAGGAGATATAGGCAGATCCTGAACACGTCCTTTAATGGCAATATTCAAATTCTGAATTATAATGTTCAATTATAATTGTAGTATTCAGTTACAATTACAATATTCCAAGTGCCTTTGAACTGTGATGATCCAATGAATCAAACCTCTTCATTCCCCACCCCTTTTTATGGTGTACAGGCTCCAGGAGACGGGTTAATGGCTCAAGCAATTGAGAAGTATGCCACAAACTCAGTCACATTGAAAGAGTCCTTCCCCTGAGCATCAGATAGGCCTGAAGGAACAAATGTCTCGCAGTTATTCTCATATGGATATTTCTACCTGCAACATCTCGCTGCTGGGGAGAAGCTGAGCATTCCCAGACATCACTGAAGCCAACACCCGTTTTGCAGATGTGACCTAAAAAGTTGATGAAAGCGTTCATTTGGGCTTGTAGCTGAAACTGAAAAACCTGTAAGTGAGAACAGACTCAATTATATCAGTCCCAATTACACTTGGCTTGATCCAAAGGCAGGAGGTGATTCCCATGGGATCCTGAGCATTGATTATCAGGGAGCTGGTCCTGCAAGATAGGCTTCGGACTCTGTCCACGGTCTAAAAAGCGCTTGGACACATTTGTAGCTTTAAGCATATTTCCATGGCTCGGTGGAGTCGCTGGGACTCGGTGAGCTCAAAGTGGGGACCAGACCAGATGAATGTCGGGGAAGCGGTAGTGATGAGAAAGGGTGCGTTAGAGCGGAGTACAAGTGCCGGGCTCATCGCGTTATTGCTGTGTGCAGCTGGCCAGGCTTTAGCCCTTGCACGGTCCTCCCCGCGAAAATGTCACAGGACAGAAGCTTCAGCAAGTGCAAGTGTGTGCGTGGGTAAATAGGTCACTGCAGGCACAGCACGGAAACGCAAGTGGCCGAGCGCGGGTCATCCCACTCTGCGCAACCGCAAGGACATCATTCTCGTTAGGCTTCTTCCTGTGCTCACAAGCAGCTGAAATGCAGTGCTGGAGCCAATAGACTGGGCTCTGAAAACACATTTCGGTGCTGTGGCAGAGACTCCTCCCCGCTTCCATTTGCAAAACTCCCTCTGACTCTTGTCAGGGGTGTCCCAGCCCAAGCGCGGCGCGCCGCATCCTCCGAATTGCTGAAGTGGGACTGAGGCGGGCTGAAATGAGCCGCCAGAAAGCTGACCGCAGCCCTCTGCTGCTTCAGACCGCGGCGAATAATTTAATATTTACAACCTTGGAAGGAAATTAAAAATAAATTTACAGGGAAATAATACATTCTTTCTAATCTTAGTCAAACCTCAAAATTAAACAGCTATAATTATCAAACCTAATTTAATTAAAACTAGCTACTCACCATCTGGTGTTATTTGTATAAATTTGGAAATCTACTATTTCATATTAAATTCCTCCATTTCACAAATTATGTTAGAGAATGTACTTCTCCACTATAATCATTATGTAATTGATCATTTTACAAATTATATTTCCTTCCACTTGATAGAAATATATTTTGTATAATAACAGGGCAGATGATCAGCCACTTTTTTCATCAAAACTGGATTTAAAATTGAGACTTGCAACATCAATAAAAAATAATTCACTGAAGTAGAAAGATGTATGATGAGGGAAGATTTTTTTATTTCTCAGCTTGGTCATTGAGATTATAAATGAGAACTCCGTGGGATTTTTTTCTACATATGTAAGTGTATATGCAGATATATAGTACCATATATATGTCTATTACGTGTATACACAGATTCTATAATAGCTAGTGAAGGACGAGTTTGATTTGAAAATGCTGTGTACTTTCCTGATTCAGTGTGGAAATGTACAGTTGTAGGCATTTAAAAACATATTGTCAAAAATATATTTCTCTTTCTCTCCAAAAACATGTAATGATCATTTATACAGTGATATGTAAAACTGATGCTAAAATAATGAAGAGAACATCATGAGAAGACTGCAAATTGATTAACACCTAAATATGAATGTTTGACACAGCTAGCATGGGAGTCATGGGTTTCTCAGTGACTTCTCTAAAAATTTCCATAATTTTTGACATCTAAGTATTTCTGTAAGAAAGAAAGAGCAATGTATAGGTATCATAAAAAAAATTCCATTGCAACAGGCTCAACTGGGTGTGTTCGCAGAGGGGTACACACAGTGGGCATCCATGGGAGGCTGCAGGATGGAGAGGAATCACAGCAAAATGTTGAGACAGCAGAATGGGTGCAGTTCAGGGCATAGGCTACCTAAATCAGATTTGGAGGCATGGAGTTTATCCCAACTTGACTGCTGATCTGCTATATGAATTTGAGTTAATCTCTTCACGTGTTCCCAATCGATGCAGACTGTAAGCACTTCAGGGCAGCGGATGGTTCTCCAGTTGCAGTTGCTCAGCACTTGGGTCAAGAGACGGGAGCTCTTAGTGGCAGCCTCAAATAACAGCAAAACACAAAAGACCAAATGCATTGTTCAGACTGGATGGAAAGAGAAGGGAAAGGAAGCAATGGAAAGAAAGTGGAGGAAAAAAAATCCTCCCTAAATCTTAAAAAGACACATTTTTCAAAAATATGTTTCCACCCACAGGTTTGGCATGCCGTCACCTGTGGCTGCAAAAGCATGAGTTAGTCCATAAGTCACTTATTTGCAATTCCCTCAGAGTAAATGCAGGGACACTCCTAAGCCATCCACAGTGACCGGAGACCCTCCTCAGAGTGAAGCATTCATTTCTAACAACAGCATTTAGAAACGATAAGGGAAAGAATGCTCATGTTTAGCTTGTTTGATACACAAGTATCTTCTTACGTCGGAATCTTGGCTGGTCTAAGTTTCCTGGGACTCCCTAGCAAGCAAGATGCTTCCACTCCTCTTTCCCTTATGCAGCACCCAGGCTTTTCCCTTGCCAGCTCGGGCTCTGCCCTGGAGCTCCCTCGTTGCAGTGGGCCGCTCCATTACACAATAGCTCTGTTTCACTGGCAAATGACTTGCAAAGCTTCACCCCCTTTTTACTCATCAGTATTTATAGATTAGCACGCAGCAGCAACCAGTCCATCACGTTTGGTACTTTGCTATTTAACAAGCAAACGACACAGTACTTTGCTATTTAACAAGCAAACGGCACGGACAAGTTTTCTTGTTCGACTGCTGCTGGACTCTGCCCCGACGGGAGCCTAAAACCGCTGATGCTCTTTGGGCACGAGCCTCTTCACAGCAGAAGGGGCTGAGCAGAGGAGGACGAAGGAGTCCAAACGCGAGATGCTCAGATGTATGCAGAGAATGCAACATGACAAACTGCTAGGTTTGGTTAAATCGGGACTGTTAATTATAGCAGTTAAAATTGGGTTCTGACTCAGATTTTGAATTCATAGTGGCAAGATGACAGCCTGGAGAAGGTGTTTGCAAATGGCTGACTCAGAGGATGATGATCAGCACGACGGTGCCTTCTGCCTGTGCTAGTACTATGTGTTTATAGGAGCGATGTTATAAGGTGACAGTTGCCAGTTCAGCTCCACCCCTTGATCTGTTCACCAGAGATTATGAAGCCTGGAAATACAAAGTGAGCAAATGGAGGAAGGAGCATATTAATTGGGTGAGTACAAAATGGCAATCCGCCATCTCTCTTAGTGCTCTGTCCTCTTCTTTCCACATGTAATGCTGGTTTTCCAGATTTTTCTGTAGGCATCCAACTGCTTCTGACTTGAGTTGATGAAATGACTTCTGAGTGAAGAGTGAGTATTTCCTAAATCCTCTCTGTGAGCCGGAGCTGCAGAATTGCCATCCGGTTCTCCAAATTATGACGCTGCGGACAGGGGAGGCCACAGCCCCCCGTCCTCGCTGGGACCCCCCGGGAGCCCGGTGCCCTTGGTGGGACTACAGGAGCCTGGGGCTCCTGGGACCCCTCCGGCAGCTGAGGTTGCTGGAGCCCGGGAGCCCAGCACCTCCCTGCAGGGGCTGCCAAAGGGATGGACACTCTGGAGAAAAGCTGCCTGATAGGAGGGTTGCAAAACCTGCCTTAATTTCTGACCAAATTCTGCAAAAATTGGACACTGATCATGGAAATACCGGCTGCTGACAGATCTCCAGTGTTGTCTCTCCTCTCCCAAAAGTGCTTTTACTTTTTTCCACCAGTTGTCCCTGAAGTCCTTTCATTCATGCTTTCATGCAAAATGAAAGTGTCCAAGATTTCCTTCCCTGTGTACTCACGGTACAGATTAGCTCAACTGTTCAAATGGTTGCTGAAATTCATTTGCAAATGTTGGAGGTGACTGCGTTTCGTAACTGTAATTTGTGAGTGATGAGCAGGGGTCAAAAATCTACATGAATAATGTAGCTAACTCTTGCTTTGATCTTAGAAATCCTTATACCTGTGCTTGGCTGAGTACAGTCAGCCAGCCACCGAACGGCGAGTGGGGAGGATTTGTTATGAACTACTTGTGACTGAGCCAGAAGCCAAGAGTACATACGCTAACATCACATATCAGTTGCTCGTAGAAATAATGTATAGCTCCTGAAATGACTGTTTTCAAATCTCTAACTCTGCTCTAATAATTACTAGAATTGAGAGACTAATATATTCAATGAATTACTGGTTTTCATCCATTGAATAGCTGAGAACAGATTGTGATTCCCCGGTCTATTTGTTATTCAAATGAATTCAACAGATAGATACCTTTTCTAATCTTTAACTCTGTGGATTGAAAGCAAATATCCACTGTATGTAGTTGCTGGTGCTCTGATAAATCATATGCATCGTTTCTTTTTCCTGACAGGAACGCTGTGCAAATACCTAGCCTGAATCCTTGTTTATGCAAGGGGTTTTCACAAGAACTTACATATGTGGTTTTAAAACCTCTTTCCTCGTGTTTTTTTTTTGTAACCGAAGGTCTATTCCCCAAACTGTCACAGAAAATGAACACAAAAGGAATTTAAGTGGGGCCAAGCAAACCTATTTACTTTATTTTTTTCCACGGAATATCTATGAACAGACTGCGATTGAGGCAAAAAGGTGATTTATGATAGGCTTAGCTTTAAATGTGCTGCCCGGCTCCCGTTGAATTCAGTGTGGCTGTGCAAGCAAAAAATGAAGTATGAGCATTGTCTTGGGAAGATCAGGGCCTAAGCTAAGATAATCTGAAAACTTTCTGACTTATTCAGCTCTAATAATCACTGTTTGGACACTACACCTGAAAGAACTAAGTCCGCCATTACTGCTTCCCTGTCCTCTAGACAACCCGAACCATGGAATATTGACACTGTTCCCCTGTGCAAATAAAACAACAAAGATAACAGTGAGCATCCACAAATGTATGCACTCTGTAAGGGAACATGCCTGAAAGAGACAAACCCCGGACAAAGGAACAGTCATTGTGGATTTCCTGGAGGTGGCCAACAGTATTTTTCACAGCATAATGCATTACACCAACAAATTATTCTTTTTTTGTTTCAGAATAAATTTTATACTTTTTTGGAAGTAAGCAAGAACATTTCTCAAGGGCTCCCAGCAGGATTTCACAGAGTTTTGACTGTGTGTAACTGAGAGGAGGAGGATGGGCGGAGGCATACCTATCTGAGAGCATGTCATCCTATTTATTAATCCACAGCAGAATTCCTGCAGGTGACATCAGGGAGCCTGACCACTGGCAAAGAGAAGAAACTTATCTTTACCTGTTAACTGAACTGTAATTATTTCCACAGCAACAACCCACAATTTCTTGGAAACTGTTCTTGTGTTGGGAGGACTCTTCTTGGTGGCTTTTGTGTCACTGCTTTCCAGTTTGGGAGGCCGTCCTTACAACCACACAAACGATGCACTGGTTTCAGGTTTATGTGCCTGCTCTACAGAGAAGCCATATAGATCCATCACGCAAACTCAATCCGATTCTCAGTCCTTGCTGTGAAATAGATGTTCTGCAGGTGAGGAGACACCCTCTAGCAAAAGCGTAAAATCAGAGTGGAGCATCTTTCCCCAGCTACAAACTTACGCTTAGCCATATGAGAAATGTTCTAACCTACATTTGTGCCTGAAACAACTCAGTCAACGGAAGGAACAAGGCATAGTTACAGAGATTTACAGATTTTGATGTTCTCCAGTGTAGAAATGTAGTGACAGATTTACCAGTCAGGGAGAAGGCATCTCCAGATCAGCTTGCAGTCTGGATGAGCAGCTCTGTTACTGTCTATGGCCATCCTTTTTTTCTCCAATGCATGATATCCATCCAGCTATGATATATCCCAATGGTGTAGTATGGTATATCATCTTTGCCTTTCCCCTCGCTCCTCTGAAGTGTGCATTTGTGGCTACGTTTGCACCACAGAAGACACTCATAGGGTCCTTAAACCAGGGATAGCCAAGTCCTTCCTTGGGGAAGCTGCAATCGACATCCCCAAACTCCAAACCGAAATGCTGCCACCGCACTCAGTAATTTGAACGGCCTTGGGAACAGCTGCCTCTGCCTGCCGCAGGCACGGCTGCTCCTGCCCAAACCCTTACTGCGGCGGAGAGGGGCCACATGGTGGGAGGCCCTGAGAGAAACCAGTTTCTGACCCCTCACTATGGCGAGGTGGTGCAGTGGACGGAGGAGGCTGGGTGGCTCCAGGAGCTGAATGCTGCTCTGGAGAATATCAAAAGGCAGGTGGGCAGGAGGCAGATGGGGAGCGAGCGGCAAGAAGGGCTGGCAGGTGCTGGGGATGGTGTGAGGTTGCTGGAGGGCACATGCTCAGCTCCTCCTGCTTGTTGCACCTTCTCAGGGCCGATGGCCTGCAGCAAAGCAGCCGTAAAAGCGGGCATTGTTTCAAAGCACTTACCCAGTCATGCTTAAATGGTTCGTACATGTTTGTTAGAGGTTGGAAGCAAAAATGCGAGTAAAAACATAAGGCAAGCCCTCAGGGTAGATGTACTCAGTGAGAGAGCGTAATCTGGCCCCGCTGCTTACCAGCTTTGCACCTGGTTAACTCTAGGTCAGAATGAAGCTATATAGTCAGAAATGATTATTTGTGACCCCAGACAAGAACATAACCTTTCTATCTTTAGACTCCATTGAAATGGCAATACCCTGATTATGGAATATTTTTCCGCTAATTAGGAATGCAGGCTCTACAGGTCACGGGGAGTTCATACTATTCCCTTGGCATAAGCAGATGTCTTCAAGATAAACCTGTACTAAACACGTCAACAGCTTCACACTATCTTGTATGCCCTGGAAAAAAAAAAAAAGAAAAGGAAAGGAGAGACAGCAGCTTGCCAAAGAATGAAGAGCCAGATGACTCCAGGAGCTAGATGCTAATTTATGAACATTAAGTAAATAATTGCCTTTCAGGTATTGGCTCCTGGGCTCAACAGCACATGGCTACCAATCTGTAAGCAGGCCTGACTGGTGAGGTACAAATCTGAGGGAAGGAAGGTGTGCTGCACAGCCTGTAAGTCCTGCGGGGCTGTGCTGGCTTCGTGAAGGGCCAACGTGGGCATCTGTACCGTGCTCCCAGCCTGGAGGAGGTGGGGAGCACAGCACATAGGCACCTGGGTAACCATCATCACAAGAGCCTGTGCAAACTTGCTGCAGCAACACCTTCACTCCTGTTTCTTCCTGCCCTCTATTTGGCTCCTTTTTCTTGACTTTATCTCCACCCCCCCGCCACAATCTTCCTGTTTGCCTTCTAGCTGCTAGCCAAGTTCTCCAGTCCCCTTCATATCTCCTTCATCTTTCTTTGCCCACCTTTAGCAAACCCTCACATCTCTAAACTTTATTCCTTCCTGCTCTGCTCTTTTCCTGTTCTACTTTCCCATTTCTCATTCAGAAGTATGCCTTATTCCAGTTGCAGTTTATCCAGGATCCTCTTCTATTCACTGTTCTTGCTGTAATTTTCCCTGCTCTAGAAAAGGTCCCCTCCCAAAGGCGACCGGTCATGATCCTGGTGAAGTTACCTCCCTCTGCCCTCCTATCCATCTTTTCTGTACCAGCTGCTGGGATTCAGCTGGCAAGCACCATGCACTCCTTGCAGCCCATGACCCTCCCAAAATACTTGCTTACAAGAGGAGAGAGCTGCTGGCATTGCGGTGCCAGCGGAGAAGCAGGGTGACGGTCTTTACATCTCTGAGCAGCTGATATGGCTGTACCAGTCCAGAACTACGCCCTTACTTTCCCAACAAATAGCAAGTATTTAATTTTGTTGGCCAAGCGGGAGAGCTGAATCGTTCGCATCCTCATGGCTTACAAATCTTCATGTGACAGGTCACGATGGTGAAGGCATCTGCCATGCTTTCCTCTTGGGAAGCAACTGGCTGAGTTTCAACTGCTATAATACAGAGTGCTGTTTAACATGAAGATAGCCTATCTAAGAGCAACTCTTCTGGCGGTTTTCTGGAAGGATGATATACTGCCTACCTACATCTAGCCTGTGCAATGAACGCTGTAACCATACCCCTTGTACGTTTTTATCCCGCAGGATACTAAAGCATTTGCAGTTGTTACAGATGCAGGACAGCGTCAGCTATCCTTCAAGTGCTGAGCTCGGATTTTGTCTGCACTGCCGCACAGTCATTTTCACATTAAAAGAAGTGATAAATAACAACCCTTTATGTGTCTGTGCCCAGAGATTCATGGGTGAATCCTTCCCAGACGTCTGTGGCATGTGCAAGTCTTAGATACACAGGAGGATACATGAGAAGCCCCCAAAGGGTAAGGCAACTGCCCAAAGTCAGCGTTAGTTGTGTATGGTGGGCACTGTGCCTGTGGAGTGGGAAAGGAATTGCCAAAATGTTGGAATTAACATTCTGCTTGAGACATAAAGAAGTTGGGGACTTATCTTTGTGTGCCATAACAACGCTAACGCTCCTGTGGAGCCGGGGGAGCTGGCAGCAGAGGGGAGGGGGCTGCAAGGAGCCACACACTGCTGCCAGGGTCGAGCTCAAGCAGGTTTGTATGGGCTGGTCACCCCGAGATGGACACATGCACTGCCTTTTCCCTCTCCCACGCAGAAAAGCAGGCTCCTCTGTCACCGTGCCTCTTCCTCAGCCCAGCAGAAACACCTGCACACAGCTGGTGGGGAGAGAGGAGGGGAAGCCAAGGACTTGCTGGGGTACCTGTATTTTCATCAGCGGAAGCATCATCTCCGGTTTCTCCTTTATCTCCTTGATATCTTAGTACTGTTGCTTGCATGAATGATTAACATCATAATACCAGCAGTATTGAGGCATTGCTGCAAATAGGGGCATTTTTAGCTCCGAGCCCCTTTTCTGTCTTCAGTAGGACAGTTTATGTATTGTTCAAAACAGGAAAAGAAAAAACAAGTCAGGAAACCTGTTTCTCAGTGGCACCTGTGATGTCTGTTAAAAATGTGTGTGTTACTGAAAGGGAAACATCTCATCTGCCATGTAAAAGAAATTAAGAGATAACATCCACTGAGAAATATGACTTAGGTCTTGGTTCCATATCTTCAGATATTTACAGGACACAGTGTACTGGCAGGGCTTTTTCCAGATGTTATATCCATATACACTATGTTTTTAAACATAAACAAATACCTTTCCACAGAAGATGACTGTGCCTCTCCTTCTTTAATGTTAACAAAGGTAGAGATATTTTGACTGGTGGAGTCATTGAAGTGGGGATGGACCTCAGGAGGTGGGAAGGGACCTCAGGACATGTCATGATGGCCTCCTTGCAGGTGGTAGGGAGCTGTTAGGTGCCCCTGAAGTCGCCTCTTCTCCAGCCTGAACAAGCCCAGCTCTCCCAGCACCTCCTCATGGGGTGAGTGCCCCCCACCATCTTGCTGGCCTTCCACTGAATTTGTTCCTATTTACTGGTGCCTTTCCTATGTATCAGGGAGCTCACAACTGGATGCAGTATCCTATGCAGTCTAATGAGTAAAGAGGGATAATCACTTGCCTTGGTCAACTGTCTCCCCCACAGCAGGGAGTTACCCACTGCCATCGCCTGCACCACATGGAAATAGATTTCCACAATATATGTAAGCACCAGGCAGATAGTGATGTCCCAGTGGTTTGTTTGTTCCAGCCATGCCCTTAATGGATTCCCACTTCTCGAGGCCTCTGCGTATTTTGGGGGAAAGCACAATTTTTTTTCCAGTGTCATGTCGGTCTTTTAAAGGCTGACATCACCATCTGTTCTTTTTCTGCAATAAAGGAAAACTGCGTATTAAAATTTCCCTCCTTTTCTCTTTGGTACTTAAATAGCCTCTGGTATCACAGTACTAGAGTAGGTTACAATATTTAATATCATTTACCTTTCATAGTGGTCCTGTGAGACTGGAAACTAGTTTCATCTGGAATTTGTGAATATGTAAATGAGGTACAGAGAAACTAATAGACTTGCCCACAGAAAGATTGTCACAGAATAGGAGCCTGAACCTGCACCTGCTCAGCTACCATGCTCTATTCTGGCTATTTGTTCTTTCCTGCTACTGTTTTGGTGTCCTGTTGCATTCGTGGATGAACTGACCTGTATCACTGCACTCTGTTAAGATGTGCTGCAAGCTGCAATCTGATCCCATTCACCTAAGGGAGAGGGAAAGAGCCTGGGTTTATCATCAGCTCATCAAAACTGAGAGCCCCAAGGGATGCTGAACTTTGGCATGTTCTTTTTTTCTTATGCTGCCTCAAAATGAGCTGATTTCTCATGCTATAACACGACAATACAAAGCATTGCAGAAAGTTAATTCTTCAAATGCTGAACAAAGAATAAACACGATCTTCCTTACAGCTATTGTGCTTTTCTGTTTGTTTTTGGCATAGAACCTTTTCTGTCCTTCTTCGTCTTGTTTCAGTGCACGAATCATACATGGATCTCTCCAGCCTCTGCTCCCCATTTCGTCAAAAAAATGGAGTATGAAAGGTCCGCAGAAGCCCTGGAGGGAAGTAACACAATCCCAGATGTTGTAGGATCTATGTCCCAGCTGCAACGAACCTGCATGTGGCAGCTGCTTTTGCACAGCCATCAACAACAGCAGCTGGAGGGGCTCTGCTGTTAATGGCTCATCCCCCGGGAAGGAACTAGTGTGAGGAAAAGCAGCAGGCATTACGTACAAGATATCACATTGCCACACTTTACTTTTCCTTTTGTTATAAAACAAGCAAGAAAGCAGTGAAAAAGAAAGCGACATGTTCCCTTGCATCCCCCCTGCTGTAGAAGTACCATGAGATATTGCCCCCCCAAATTATGCTCTTCCCTTTCCAATTGAGTCCATACGAGATCAAGGTATTTGCTATTGTTTGACCTATTCTAAATACCCTTCTTAAAGTGGTGAAAAATAAAGGTGGCCTATAAGCAAAATAAAAATGAAGAAAGAATCATGAGCTCTGGAGCCTGTCGAGTGAATGTGTATTCCTAGTGGGTTTTTTTCTCATCACCTGAGAAACCAACACACATTAGGAGAAATAAAACAAAATAGAGGTTTATATCCTCACTAAAGAAAAAGCAGTTTCCATGTTCATTGTCACTGTGTTTTGATATATGTTTAGTTGTATTATGTCCTAGGATCATTTAATTTCCATATAAAGTGTAGCTACTTTCAGGTTTACTATATAGTGTTCAGGGAGACTTTGATTTGTGTGCCCTAGGGTAGATCTGAGAAATGCATAATTTTCTTTAAGTCCCTTCTGTCATGCACCATCAGTAAATTCCTGTACAGATTACAACATGGATGTTTAGTCAGAGGTCTGCACTCCCAGGGAGGAGAGTGGGAGGGAATAATAAATGTGTGGACCAAAGTGGGAAAAAAAAGGGTAAAAGAAAAGAGAGGAGGAGAGAGAGAAATTCCATTAAGAAAGGTTACTGAATCAAAAAGAATTTATCAAAAGTAGACTGGTGAGAGTGGCTCTTGAATTTTTATAAATTTGTGGGGCACACAAGTCAGTCTGCTTTGGACTGTAATTTCAGGTAATAGCAGAATTGGGACCACTGGGGCATACTCTGTCACTGTTTCTAATCTCCACTGCTCTGGAACACCAGTTACGCGTCAATTCAATTAATCACCGGTGATAACAAAAGTTGTTTTTTTCCCACTTTAGAAATGTTGCATTTTTTTTAGTGCAGAACTTTATCAGACACAATTTCTTTTTCCCTTGTGAAGAAAAGCTTATAAAGTTCATTTATACAGAGAGCATAAATCCTATCTCCTACTGTTTTCCCCTGTAACCTAACATGAAATATGGCTTATAGCTCCGCTAATTCTCAACATTTAGTGCGGACTGATGAAAGTAGTTCATCACTCACAGGGATACACCACGCTCAGAGCAGCACATAGGATCAGGAGGCACACGTGTCAGGCCAGGGAAGGTACATGCAGCAGGGTTGTGGCATGACATACAGTCTCAGATATACCACCACACCCAGGTGTCTGAATACTGCTCAATAGGGATACATAGCATTAAAAAATGAGTACTTCCCATTGTACAGCAAAAACCTGTCTCTTTCTTGTCACTCTTCCCCCTCCACAGGTTTATCTCTTTCTGTTAATGAATCCCTTTTTTCAATTTGTGTCTCTCTCTGACAGATAATACTTTGTCTCCCTGTTCTCCTGGCTTGGTGTGCCTCTCGCCTTGTTTGCTGCTCATTATTTGTACTCCGGCAGGATGTAGATACAAGAACTTGCCCATAATCAGTTCAATAATTCCACTTCAAATCCAGCCGTTCTGCTGCCACATATAATCCTGACAACTCATTATCCACCAGCCCGGGTAGATCTGGCTCTTGCATATTAGCTGTGCTGCGACCTCAGCCTTCTTCCCTTGCCTTCTACACTTTAATTCACTATTAAACTCCTCTTGCCAAGTTTTACCCTCAGCTGCACTGGTGCAATGGGAAGGAAAGGAGCGCAGCAGTCCGGCAGAGATGCCAGGCTCTTTCTAACTCCCTGAATGCCATTTTTCCTGGTGGGAACACATGAAAGTGTGTTTCCAGCTTGTCACATATAAATGATCAGAGCTGACATTTACAACATCTCCCATCTGAAGCCTTGAAGATACATTTACCAGCCTGCGGGGCAGGCAGGTGTGATCATCCCTGTGTAATGCGAGGGTACACTGGGGCACGGGGTGAGGACACAAACTTGCCAGAGGAAGTCAGCCCTGGACTGTTATTTGCAGCTCCGAGACCAGGTGGCACTGGGGTGAGACGCACCCCGGCTGGCACACAGGTACACCACCACGCCGCAGCCCCGGAGCCGGATGATGGGTCTAGCGGAGCTGGCAGTGCGGCGTTTTACACTGTCTAGGGGCTGCCCTGGAGCACTGGCTCGGAGCAGAGCAGAGCGATGGCCCCAGGGACCCCCAGGCACTCCCTGGGCTGGGGAGGCTTCCTTTCTGCAGCATGCAGGAGGATCTCATCTTGATAGATGAGACCAGAGATGGTCTCCATGGCAAACAGGAGTCTCTTGCCACATCCCTTGGCAAGAGATGGGAAAGTCAGACATTTAATAAGCCAGGCAAGGACCTAGCCACAGCCTTCACAGTGCGGCAGGAGCATACACGTACAGTTATTGTGTCAGTGTGAAAGGAAAAGGTTGAATATGAAGTTTACTAGGCAGCAAATAGATCTGCCTTGTATCTTCCTCTCCTTCAGTCAGGAAAGAACAAATCTATTTCTAATCATGGAGACCCTATATATAACTAAACACAATGCTGCTTCTTGTGCAGTCGAGGACAAGCAAAATTTCACAGCCTAATTGCTCTCAGATGGTTTGTGTAAGACTCAAGCGTGTGCTTGAAGCTGAGCATTCACGTATAGCTCAGAAGATGAATCAGGGCTTTGGCTCTAGTTCCTCTTTAGAGACAGCAGCCCTAGTGATGACCAAAGTGGTGGCTCTTACATCAGCTCCTTGAAGTGAGAAATGTCTCTGACTCAGTGTTTGTGCCAGGCCATACAGCACCACCTGGCTCAGGCATTCAGGTACTGTCGCGGCACAAATAAGGTAAAGAGGCGATGCGCTCTGAAGTATCTTTGGACACTCAGCAGAGTAGTCGGGCAACTCAGCTACCACCTCCCTGAGATGGCTGTGAAGGTCACAACCAGGTGTTGTGCACTCCAGCACCGTAAACCTTCAGTGCACAGCAAACCGCTCCTTTTTGTAGCACCAATCTACCTGTCCCCTCCACAACAGGCATTCGCTATCCTGCCCCGTATAAAGGACAGTTTGACTGGCACCATTCCTTTCCATTCCCAAAAGTGCAGCCCACGCAAGCAGAGGCAGGGCTTAGACCACCATTTCCAGTGCATCACTGGTAAGTGACCCCTGCAACAGCGCCCAGGACGACATGAAACCTGAACACTTCTGGACATGTCAGTTCTGTGCAATCTCAGGCCAGGTAGGGCAAGAGCCAGACATGCTCCAGCCCGTCCTTCAGCACAGGCAGCGCCTGCTGCGCAGAGCCCCGGCACAGGCAGGCTGCAGCCGACATCTGGAAAGGTGGGAAAGAGCTACCGTGCCAGTAAAACTCTAACCACAAGTCCCATCATGAACTGAACATATATAATTACCATGATCTTTTCTAAAAGAGCCCTGAAGTGATTAGTCCATTTAAGCAGAAGCTGTCCAAGTCTAGAGCGGTCACTACATCAACATTTACCATTCTGCATGTATCTCTGTGTGGCTCCCAGAGCTCTTGCAGCACTGACAGCCCATACGACGCAGGGCTCAGCTTGTACTCTGCAGAAGCTGTAAGTGCCTGCTCCAGAGTGTGTCCTAGGCAGATGGGTCCCAGGGGAAGAAGAGAGGTGATATTTGCTCTGCAGCCCTTATTTTTAAGGGCTAGAACTGACAATCACCTTTTAAGTAGGCTAATGCACTGGTGAGTGAAGCCGTTGAGGCAGGCAAGCCAAGGCAGCAATGTCTCTTCTTGGCTATGTCTCTGCAGGGGACAGTACTGCCCGTTTGGAGATGACACTGTTCACTTTGGGAGAGTGGAGGCAGCTGGCTTTAGGAGACCTGGGGGTAGGAAGGGGCTGTTCACACCTTTTTCATGCCCTGAAGTTTTGTTTGTTGAGTGCTTTTGGCTGGATTGGTGTGAATGCTTAGGTCAGGGAGGACCTGCTGTCATGTAGATCCATTCTTGTGCTCCCTCCTTGTATGGTGCCACCAGGTTGAAGAAACGTTCTCAGCTCTTTTGCGGTGGTTCAGTTCCCAGCTGATGCCCCTAAGATGGGAGGGTCTGAGGGCACAACAAAACTGACAGCTTGAACAATGGGGCAAGGGGGTGTGTGCACCCAAAATGCTCTCAGAGGACAGTAGTGTGCCTCCATGCTTTGCTGCTTCTTTTCTGTCTTAACCTTTTTGCACCGTGGGGCTTTTATTCTTTTCTCCAACCGCCTTCCTAAGCACATGTGCCAAGCTGAGTGCAGTTTTCTCCATGTCTTCCCTCAAATTCATAAGCCGTGTTTTCCCGGGTCTCTCATGTGGTTGCTCTTGCATGACCCTTACAGAAAATATATGTGACAAGAAAGGAAAATGCTTTACACAGTAAAAGAGCAGGGCTGCTCACAGCAAAGGGCAATAATTCAGAAGGCCTTGGGTGGCCGGTGGACGGCTTCACACGGAAACCGGAGCGGGATGTTAAGCGAAGGAGAGGGCAGCGGCGACGGCTGCCTGCAACAACTGCAGCAAGGCTGACCGCAGAGCGGGGGCTGCGGCCGCGGCCGAGCATCAGGCAGGCTGAGAGCATCTGGCTGGGAGTGCTGCACTGCAGCCACCATCACCGCTTCCTGACCCAGCCTCTCCTCTCCCATGGGAGCGCTGCTTTGTCCCACCCTCCCCTTCTTCTGGGGGGTGAGCCTGGCTGTGTCCCCACCCCAGAGGGACGGGGCTTACCACACCATCAAGGTGCTCGCCTGACTCTGTGGTTAGGGACCTGCTGGCACCGTGCAACCCCAAAACTGACCAGACCCACTTTTCACAACCAGAAGCTCTTTCAATATTTTTTCTCTTGTCAAGCCAAGGAAGTATATTTTTAGGGAAGGATCAGGATAATGTTGATGGACTCTCTTTCCCATCCCTTTCCATATGCAATCTGCTGTACCTCTTGGTTAAGTGCCTGTTTGTCTCCTCTTTCCTACCTCTGTGAAAGTGGCTTTCACTGACCCATATGTCCGATTGCATTATGTACTTCACGTCTCTCACCGCTTAAAATCGCTTACCCGCCTCTGCCTTCCCCACACCCTATCCCCACCTAAGGGCTAGGCTCCCCAGGCATCTCTCAGAGGCCTAGTGTTTCTTAATATGTTTAAGAGAAATCTGCAGGAAGGAATGGGAGAAATATTAGTATAGAGATGACCCAATGCTTGGGGACAGTAATTAATAATCTAGGAGCTACTGCAATGACCTGGATGAATTACAGGAGCTGTCAGGAAGGAATGAAATGTAACAAGTGTAAGCACAGCACAGTTGGGAGAATTACAAATGCAAGTACAAAACAGGGTATCCACGGCTGGACAGGAGCAGTGCAGGGAAAGAACGTGGGGTAATCACTCATGAAGAAATAAGGATGAGTAGCTAATGAAAAGCCATAATTAAGTAAAGGTAAATACAGTCTTGGGATGTACGAGAGGGAAAAATCATATGAAAAATATTAGCCAGAGTGTTTTGCCACAGCAGCTACCATCAGCTAAGATGAAGCTACCAGCAGTGTTGGGTTTGTGTCTCCAGAAGATGAGGACAGGAATCCACAGCTGAGAAACCATACTCAAGAGCTCCCTTCCCTCCCTACGCCAGCGAAGCCTCTGTTTGTTAACTTACACACACACTGCAAGGTCAGTTGATTTTCAGGCTGTTTCAGGGGCTGAAAAAGCAGGGGGAGATTAAACCTTCTTTTCTGGATCAGATGGGAGTTTTCACATCTTTATATTTCATATCCATTTTTTAAATCTCTGGCTAGTACACAGAGGGGTGAGTCCTAAAGCTATAGCTAACACATGCGGGGACAAAGAGTTTCTCTCCTGCTCAGAGCATGCTCTTGTACGCACTGTAGAAATTATGCCTGATGGGCAATGCAAAAGGAGATGTGACATTGCAGAAATGTGGGTGGGAGTCAGCTGAGCTGCAGCAGGGCAGCATCTAATGTCTGACTAAAACCACATGGTGACTCGTCTATTTTCATGAAGTTGCTGCATCCAAGAGCTCCTGTACTGTATGACCAGCAGGATCAGGAATCATAGAATCATAGAATCATTAAGGTTGGAAAAGACCTCTAAAATCATCAGGTCCAACCGTCAACCCAACGCCACCATGACCACTAAACCATGTCCCGAAGCGCCACATCTACACGCTTTTTGAATGCCTCCAGTGTTGGTGACTTCCCTGGTCAGCCTGTTCCAGTGCTTGACAACCCTTTTGGTGAAGAAATTTTTCCTAATATCCAATCTAAACCTCCCCTGGCGCAACTTGAGGCCATTTCCTCTCGTCCTATCGCTTTTTACTTGGGAGAAGAGACCGACACCCACCTTGCTACAGCCTCCTTTCAGGTAGTTGTAGAGAGCGATAAGGTCTCCCCTCAGCCTCCTCTTCTCCAGGCTAAACAACCCCAGCTCCCTCAGCCGCTCCTCATAAGACTTGTTCTCCAGACCCTTCACCGGCTTCGTTGCCCTTCTCTGGACACGCTCCAGCACCTCAATGTCCTTCTTGTAGTGAGGAGAGACAGGAGAGCTGGCAGCAGGTGGGTTGTCAAGCCTCTGAAGGTAGCTGATGGAAGGAGGAATTGCAAGACTCAAAGGTGGGATTTCCAAAGCCCATAGCGGGCTTTTTGCAATTGCTTGCCTGCCTCAGCTCTTTTGGAAATCCTCTCCACCCATAAGAAGAGTTACCCACTTGGACTACTCAAGCCACCACTCTGGGCATGGTGGGAGACTGGCCTATAGTGTGCATGAAAAGGTGACTCAAAGAGAAGACAGCTGCTAAACAAAAAAATAGTGGGTTTTATAATGAAATAAGAATAACTTGAACTAAAGTAAAAGCAATATGTGTAATGGAGAATGGGTAGCTGGCAACAGAGGCACTGGCCAGGTCCCAGACATGAATAGACAAGGTAGTCTAAGAATGCAACAGAAATGGAAATGCCAGCAAGTGTAATGAACAGAGCAGGAGTCTTCCGTTGTTCTTAATAATGTCAATAGAAAACTCTTGTTGCCATCAGACCCAGAGAGGAAAGTGTACATTTCCCAGACATAACCATGCATCCCACTCTTTTCCATTGTGCTGAAAAGATGAACCCTCTCAGCCCTGTTCCCTGGGGACACTATCCTGGTCTGACTGCAGCTTGACCACCCATCCACCACTTGCACCAAAGCTGGGTGTGCGCTGGGGCACGGTGATAAAGAGGAAGGGCAAGGGTGCCTCAGGCCATATTGCACGGAGGCCCGTGGGGCTGATTTTGCTTGGTCTCTTCTTTTCCTGTATTGGCCATGTCAGCCGACCATCCTCCGAGGAGGCTGATGGATGGTGTGTTGGGATAAGAGCTGAAATGAGGAGAAAAATAGTCAGTGCTCAGGAGAAGATGAAAACAATGAGGGAGACGAAGTGACTATCTATCTACCCAAGGTCCTTAATCCTACAGAGGCAAGAAGCTACTTTAAAAGTCAATATTCCCTCTGTTTCCTCACCCACCTGCCTTTGCAGTGAGCTCTTGCCTGAGTTCTTCAAAGTCCCTAAGTGAAGGGAAGGGAATAGGGGTTGTCTTACCGCAGGAAAAACATCCATGCTGATAACTGTCTGGCCTAGCCTTTGTTGTAATGAAACTTGAATGTCTAAGTATCACTGCAGTAACACTGGACATGTTGGGCTCTGTGTCCATTTTAGTGGCTTGGTAATTCACTTTGCCTGTGGCTGTGGAGAGGCCGCTACAACAAAATCTTACTGCTAATAGAGAGGAGGTCAGTCCTGTCCTTCCTGTCACAGCTGGGCTCCAGCAGCTGACATTGCCGTCGTAGCAGTGGCTTTTTGCCCTTCGGATGTACTGAGTCCCTGCCCACTCTGATATGCAGGAGGGAAAACTCAAACAAGTGTTTTCCATCTGCAAAGCAAACGTGATTCATTATTAATACATTATTAATACATTATTAATACCCTGTTAAGAGTGTGTTGCACTTTAGAGACATTAACTGATTGACAGGTCCCTGACCTAAGGAGATTTCTTTCCATGTTTAAACATCACAGGACAGGTAAACATGGCAAACAAAGGAAGGGTTAGATGGAAGAGGTGAAAGGGCTACAAAAATAATGCTACTGTGGTTTGTTACACACAAATCTTACACGTGCTGCAACATCGCCGACACCGAAGACTCCATAAGGTTCAGGAAAGGATTTGGTATTTTACTGTTATGAGGAAGTATGAGTTGTTTCTAGTGACCCTGTCTGACCCAAAAACCTTACTGAAACCATGGGAGAGAGCAACAGCTTTCCATGAGGGCTAAAAGAGTTGGTGATTAAATACACCTTTACTCAATGGTAGCTGTCCAAAGAGATGCCCCAAATTATGGGCTAATGTGACAGTCAGGGCACACAGTGTGGGGGTCTTAATGCAAATGTTTGATGGCATACTCTGGGGCTGTGAGCCAGAGGTAAAAAGATGACAAGAAATCCTTCAAGAAGCTAGAGTCTGGAAACAGCAAGTGGAGCAAACCACAGCATGGCCTCGGGAGAAGGCTACGAGACAGACAACCTCTTTGGGCAGCATTCTGGCTGAAAAGAGAGGTTTCAAATTTTGGGTAAGGAAAATGCTTCCTGTGTTCAGAGCACCTAAATAAACAGGGCCGCTTCAGAGAAATAGCTGATCATATACCAATAAAAGGCAGGGTGAGGCAGATTATCTGCAGCAAACACAAGTACAGAAGCTGCAGGAATTAATCAAGGGGATATCCAAATAGCAAGGTAATAAAGTCTGTCTGAAGTTACTGCCACACTGCAGCCTCACCTAGGGCTGTTACTCATGCTTTAACCCCAAATTGATATTATGCATGCACAAAACCCTTAGAAATGTGACTTGAGCTCTTAGGTTCTCCACGACTAAGGGTATGGTTTGAAGCTGTCGGGCTGCCTCAACCAACTGACTTTGAAGTGGGGAGACATCTTCTGTCCATATCGCAGACTTTGTGCAATGATCGGTGAGGAAAAGCAGGCAACTGTGATTCATCTCAGCTCTCTTAAACTCCTACCTCAGGATGCATGAATTGGCCTCTGGAAGGGCTTGTTCCTTTCTCCTCTTCATATCGAGACCCTCAGGTGCTCAGCCCCGGTATACAACTAGCCTTTGCTAACGTGCAAACCTCTCAGTCGAGCAAGGCAAATCGCGGTGGAGCTTGGCTGGCAGCGGCCATGAGGCCTTTATGATTCTGCTGGACAGGATGGGGTGTTCTCTCCTTCTCATGGGCAGCTTTCACCCCATCCTGTACATTTTCTGCTCTCTGCCTATCTAGTCTTGTGAGGCACACATGGGCATGTTTTGTTTTCACAACCACAAAACACTTTTATTCCAAAACCAATTTACCTTTTATTTATGGGAATCTGGATGGAATTGCACTAGATAAATGTGGTCTTAATTGCCCTCGCAGGCAGTACAAGTGTTTATTCTTTGCTTGTTTTGTTTCATTTTGGTGGTTTTTTTTTCCCAGACAGCTATATTAAGGAGAAACATTAAGCCTACACAATGTATGCACACTTTTCGCTGTATGAGCAAGAGGAATCAGAGTTGGGTGACATACTGTAATTCATCAAAAGGTCTGACACTGCCTTATAGAAGGATACTTTTCTGTATTTTGAAAAACCTTTCACCCAACAAATATTCAAGTGCATTTTTTGATCAAGCAATAACAACACTTTAATCTACCTTGTGTACTTTCTTCAAAATAAGAGGTCAGAGAATAATGGTTCTCTTTGTTTTTAAAAGGAGTCCTTTTAGAAATGCTTTCAGAGGCAAAGATCTGATGCCAGGATTTTTCTTACTTGGAGAATTTAGCATTTTGTTGGAATAGAAACCATCTCCTTGAAGTCCAAGATGACAGATAATGGTACTTATATGCTTTTGGTGTCACAGATACGCATCCCACAGAAACGTACTCTTCCCCTGTCCTTCAGCAGAATCAGACAATCTTATTCTTGAATCAAGGTCTGCTGAAGTTACTCTGAACTTCTCTGTTGATATCAGTCAGCTCTGGATTAGGCCTCCAGAAGATAAAGGAAGAAGTATCTGACCCTGCCTGTTTATATGCATCCTCATCCCCCATCGACTCCGTGTGTAAGCGAAGGAGATTTGGCACATGGTGCCAGGAACTCAGCACCCTATAGAGAGAGCGAAACAAGCTGGGATATGGGTAACACGCAGGTGTAGAGCAACCCAAGCAGTGTGGAGTTCAGCAAATTCTCATCAACCTCACTCACAGCTCAAGGACAACACCTGTGTGGTGGAGGAGACCTTGATCAAACTGTTACAGGATTCTCCTATTCCTCAGCTCCTGAACATGATTGCCACAAAATGTCACTGATCTCAAGCACTGATTTAGGAGCACCTCAAAAACTTGGATGTTTCTATCAATAGCAAAAAACCATGATCCTACATTTCAAAAATTAAATTAATGCTGGGATTCATTTCTCCCAGATTTAGCCACTGAAAAGAAAAATACCTGTTCTAACCTAGTTCACCTGGGTTCCTTCTATTGCTACCAGGCAGCAATGGGTACCTCCAGAGACTAGTCCATCCCACCCATCTTCCACACCTCCCTCTCAGGAAAGTAAAGTACTAGTTAAGGCTTTTAGATAGGTAACACTGGGTAATATAAATGCCTCCTACAATGACATGGGTATTGCGCTGTGCTTGATCAGGATTTCATTTACTGTAGGCTGTTAGCCTCAAAATTGCACAACATAATTCTTTTCTCTCTTGGCCATTCCTTTGAAAAAGATTAGGTGCCTGGCAAGTTTTCATATTCATTTAAAAATCGAGAATGCAGCCAGGTAGCACAACAGTCAATCATGACTGTTTTTATCAGGACCTAATCTGTTTCAGGATGTCAGTGGAAGTCCTGCTTAACCAAGCAGGGCAGAAGTTTCCCCCTCCCTCTGGTTATTATGTTTCTTTGTCAAAGGTTCCTGTATTTCATCTATAGTTTTAGGAACAACATTCACTGGAAGTTAGAAAAGTGAGAGCTAAAATTGGAAAGTCAAATTCAAGAACAAGTTAATAAGGATAATTAGGCAATAGTGTAGATAGGCCACCATTTGTCTGAATCAAAAACTCTGGATATGTATGACCATGTTAGATAAGATAACAGTGGGAATGATATAATAAGGCATTCTGTAAAGGTAAGGGGTCAAAGTGGAGAGCCGAGATTATCTTCTTCTACCTGTGATTTTTAAGTATGCCTAACGACACAGGATTTTTAAAGGAGATGAGGGGAAAAGGATCTTTCAGGTTTGCCCATCTGGCAGACATTAATTCAGCTGAGCTAAGCAACCTGTAAATGGAACTGACAAATGCTATTATCCCAGGTGCTAAGTTTTTTTTCTTTTATTTTTAATGAACACAAGAAGGATCCAAAATTTTTCCCACAGAAGACCACATCTGGGGATTTGCCAGAAAATTCAGGGTCACTGATTTGTTTAAAGCAGAGCAAAATAGAGCTACCTTCATTTTTAATAAGGACATAAGACCAGCACAGAGCGCAGCCCCAGCGTGCCATGCTGAGCTGCTGCATGCAGCAACCACGGGCATGGCTGGCCACCTTGAGGGGCTGCAACCATGTGTTAAACGTGTGAGGCTGCAGGACTCAGTGGTACAGGCAAAATGGGACCATTGCACATTGGCCTTGGCTGATCCGAAAACTATTCTCGCCTGAAAAGTTGTAATAGAGATGAGCAGCATCCTTTTTTTTTTTTTGCAAATGGAAGACCATAATTCTAGATTCTATGCAGCATTTTAGGTAAATTTCCATCCCTTCCTTTCTACAGAATATGTTCTCATACTTCTGGAAGGACCAAGTGAAGATAATCTAAGTAAGTACCATAAATAATTTTATGAAGCCAAAAGTGATTAAAAGGCAAGTTCCAAGGCAAAAGCACCAATGCACTCAAATGTTTGTGAACCTCAAAATAATTTGCTCCTTGTTGATGCTGATGCTGCACATTGCCATTCTGCGATGGCCTCGCATGTCTCCCTGATGTTATTAATTGGAGAAGGTGCAGAGACGAGAACCGGGCTCAGCACTTTGCATTTTAAGGTCACTTTTATCAGGTGAGCTCATATCTACCATACCGAGCTATCTCACAGCATTTTATGGTAATAAACAAGCCTTCTTGCGTGACTTTCAGGCCTTGGGCAGTCGGCCTTTTACTATAGACTGGGAAGAGTTTGGTTGTGTAGGAGCTCTGCGTCTCTCTGCTAGACCATCCCTGAGGGGCTGAGAAACCTGCCTCTCCTCTGCAGCCTTGTGCTGCTGGGGGCTGCAGCCCCTTCCTGCTATCTGGGCATCCCAAGGGTGTTGGGAAACGGAGAGCACCCAGCCGCCATCTGGAGCTGATGTCAGAGCTCATAAAGCTTCCCCATATGTGCAGGGTCTGGGTAATCATACGTAACCCATTATGCAGCTAGCGCAAGGCAGCAGGCAGTTGGTAAAGCTCAATAGCACCCAAGGAAAACCAATTTATTTCTATTTCAATTAGTTTATAAGAGCACTTGCATTTTTGAAACTTCATAAATGACGAAGCAATTTGCATTTAACTCAGTTATTATGGTGTGGGATTTGCCAGAGCTCTTCAATTCAGGTTACAAACTGTGTTTTCCAAACCATCCAGGGCAGGCTGCATGTTAGTCACCAGTCTATCTCGTGGCTGCCTGGACCTGGCCGGAAAAGGAGGGGGACCTGCACAGTAGCACAGGCTCACAGGCTCCATCAGGCAGCTTCCTGGGACCAGCAGGAATTACAAACTCTGTCAAGTCGGTGAATTGGATTTAAAACTGGCTGAACAACTGGGCAAGTGACTAGCGGTGTACCCCAGGGGTCAGTACCGGGGCCTGTACTGTTTTACATCTTCATTAATGACCTGGATGATGGCAAAGAGTGCACTCTCAGCAAGTTCACAGACAGTATGAAACTGGGAGGAGTGGCTGATACACCCCAGGGATGTGGTGACATTCAGAGGGACCTGCAAAGCCTGGAGAAATGGGCTGACAGGAACCTCATGAAGTTCAACAAGCGGAAAAGCAAAGTTCGACCCCTGGGGATGAACAACCCCAGGCACCAGTACATGCTGGGGGCTGACCAGCTGGAAAGGAGCCTTGCTGAGAAGGACCTGGGGGACCTGGTAGACACCAAGCTGAGCATGAGGCAGCAACGTGCCCTTGTGGCAAAAAAAGCCAACAGTATCCTGGGCTGCATTACAAAGAGCACTGCCAGCGGGTTGAGGCAGATGATCCTTCCTCTCTGCTCAGCCCTGGTGAGATGTCTGGAGTGCTGTGTCCAGGTCTGGGCTCCCCAGTACGTGAGAGACATGGACATACTGGAGTGAGTCAGGGAATCATCTTTGTGTCCCTTTTCTGGACTCACTCCAGTAAAGCCTGGAGAAAGGAAAACATCTCACCAGCTGGGGAATCCAGCTTGTGCTACAGGGAGGGGACAACCTGGCTTGAACTTCAGTGCAGTTTTCTAGACAGCATGGACCCTTGAAAGTTGTTTGGCATAAAGAACACAATCCCCACAACCCAGATGAGTGGTAAAGAAAGAAAAATGGCTATCACCTGAGGAACTCAGTTTTTTAGAGCTGGACGGTTGTTTCCAGTGGGGGAAATCTACCCCTCCACACTCAGCCCCCACTGCTTCCCCAGCTTGCCCAGGAGAGCCTGGCTGGCATTGGAAGCCCAGCTGCCTCTGCATCACCCTGATGATGACCTACTTCCAATGCCAAGATGTCCCCAGGTTAGCAGACTTTCAGCTGGGCCTTCCCGGCAAACCAGTATCTTTAGGGCATCCTAAAGCTGCAATGGCTATAACAAACATTCAGACAAAATTTCCTGGATGCCAGCACAGGATAGGCGAATATCCATAAAGTGCCATGACAATTTTGCCACATCATAGTCATTCTTTCCATGACCCATAACTGCAGGTATAGTGGGATGTCAGGATCACTGTCAGTTCTGGGTAGTGCTGTGTAATTTGAACACATGAGGAGAGAAGTGTTACCTTATTTTGTCTTTAACTAAAAACTATGATGATCTCTGTATTTGCTATATCATGATGGCCTCGTGTCCTTGTTTGCACTTCCACTTAAAAAGATGACCAGTTAGCCACACCTGTAGTTACCTACAAATTGCCAGTCATCTTTAGCTTAAGAAGAAAAGTTTCACTGCTACAATTACTACTACCATGTCCTCTCATTAGAGGTTCTGCTATTTACTTGTATTTATTTCAGATTTCACTCTTCTTATCATGGGAATTATTCTAAAAATCTTAAGTATATTTGGTATTCTCTGGTTTGGTAATATTAGATTATAGCTGTGGCACAATATATAACCTCTTGTTTATAAACCCAGAATCGTGCATCTAGGCAGTGTATCATCCAAGAATTTTTTTTCCAGTGATGAATCACTTCACACCATTGTACTCTAACCTCATAATGACATTCATTATCACAACATATTCAAAGCCTCTGCTTGTGAATGTAGTAAGGAGCTGTTGTTATAATAAGGATAAATGGGATGAGAAATCTGGGAGTCAGGGCTGAGCTGAGTTACAGATATTCTTTAGGATGAGAGTTCTGCATTCATCTGTCCATTGGAGGGTAATACAGAGTTTGGATTAAAACCAGATGTTAACATCTGGGCTTCCCCTCTCTATTCTGAAAGACTGTCATAGAATCATGGAATCACAGAATGGTTTGGGTTGGAAGGGACCTTTAAAGGTCATCTGGTCCAATGCCCCTGAAATGAGCAGGGACATCTTCAGCTGGATCAGATTCCTCAGAGCCCCGTCCAGCCTGACCTTGAATGTTTCCAGGGATGGGACATCTACCACCTCTCTGGGCAACCTGTGCCAGTGTTTTACCACCCTCATTATAAAAAATTTCTTCCTTATATCTACTCTAAATCTACCCTCTTTTAGTTTAAAACCATTGCCTCTTGTCCTGACGCAACAGGCCCTACTAAAAGGTCTGTCCCTATCTTTGTTATAAGCCCCCTTTAAGTACGGAAAGGCCGCAATAAGGTCTGTCTGAAGCCTTCTCTTCTGCAGGCTGAACAACCCCAACTCTCTCAGCCTGTCCTCATAGGAGAGGTGTTCCATCCCTCTGATCACTTTTGTGGCCCTGCAGCCTGATACCCCCAGCAAAGATTTCTTCGTCCCAAAGAAACAGGATGAAGAAATTTTGCTCTGTCCTGGGTTTTGAGATGTGCCCTACCCTGCTATAATGATCTCTGTATTTGCTATATCATGATAGCCTCATTTCAGAGGTTGACACGTCTTCCCCACTGCAGATATCAACAATCTCATAATTTTTAGCAATGCAGTAACGCAAATAAAGGCGAATCAGGTTGCTGAGAGGCCCATTAAGTAGGAGGGGTTTTGTATTTGATATAAGGAATTGGCTTATGGTGAAGATGATACATAGAGTAATTTGCTTTCTACCCAGAAAGGGCAAACAGGTTTATGTCAGCAGAGATGTACAAGCCAACTTTGTTTTAGCTGGGCAACAGATCATATAGGATATCAATGCTTAGTAGTTTGGGATGTGTACAGAATAAGTTCTGGGATCGTTTTCTTTAGGGAATTTTGGTAAGACATCTGCAATAGTATTATAGCAACAAATACATACTATAATGTTGATAAGGTAACCATGGCAATGATGAGAAGACAGAACTCATTCCAACATACACATGTAAGCCATAGAGGAGCGATCCATGAACATACACAATTTAAGAAAATGAATATGTCAAGTACACATGCTCAGGTCTAAAAGCCATTTGTGCTTTCCCCGGGAGAGTATCATCTACCCTCTTGTTCCTTTTTTTCTTGCTAGACTAGAGAAGTGATGGACCTGGAGGGGATAATAGGCTGTTAGGTAGTTTGGCTTATGAGGGTGCTATCTTTATTTTAGCAACAGAGTGAGTTAATGCTGTGTTTGGCTTCTGGACCAGCCATACAAATATCACAGCAGTAATTTCCATGTGATTGGGCAGGTGAAGCAAGTATAGGACAAAATGTCCAAGCATTTCTACTTTTATCTGAGAGAAAACCTGAAGTCAGACTCAGGCTTGTTTTGAAAATTAGGGCCAGCAGTTTGTGTCTGGGAAGCCTGTGTTATCACTAGAAGTGGACTGTGAAGCAGCAGGTCTGGCCAGGGGGTAGAGCCGAGTGCTGTGCTGGCCGAGCTCAGGCACACTCACAGCCTCCTACTTGTGCAGCCACAGAAGGCCAGCCAGGCTTTGCAGCTACATTGCCGAGGCCCAGTCTCTCCCAGTCGTACACACAGCATGCCACCATACAGGTTGCACAGTCATCTCATACAGGTGAAGAAGAGAAGCAGGTAAAGTACAGGAGCCACCAGTGAGCGTCTTTAGGGATGAAGAACAGTAGTTCTTCAAGCACTAACCAATCCTATAAACCTAACGTAGAGAAAAATCCCACTGATTTTAGCAGGGCTTTGCCTATGTTAGACTTACAGTATTCGGCCCACTGCAATGCATTTCATAAGCTTTTGATTGCAAAAATGGTCCACAGGTCCAACAGGCTTGGATTAACATTGTTAAAGATATTGAAGTTTCCACTCCTCTGTGTTTCAGGCTTGCAGCTTCATGGCAGTATCAACTGTTGTTGCTCTTTTCCTCTTTGAAACAGAAAGGAGAAATACAAATTTGCAACACCACAAATCTGGTTTGCATAAGTCCTTGGGCCAAAGCCATCTCCAATGTAACTCTATTGCCTCGAGTCGTATATATTTTCTTCCTGCATTTCACTCCAGAGATGTAGCCACTGCAGGCAGTAAGATGATTTGGTGAGAATGATTGCAGGGATTCTCACAAACAGATCCTGATCTCTAATCTAATCAAAATCTCTGTCTAATACACTACACATTAAGTCCAAGTTCAAAGCGCTGTGCACTAAATGATGTATTTGGCATCTCTTGGACCAACAGCAGAAGCAGGAGATGAATGCATAAAACGGGAAATGGATCGTGGCCAATTAGCGGTGCAGAAACCGTGGTGGGTCATTTCCAAAATAACAAATGAGCCTGGCAGGCTGGCATGTCTTTGTGCAGTGACCTGAGTCAGGCGAGTATCAAAGACCTTATTCCAGAGCTGCGGGTGGTTCGCAGCCCAGTCCGCGTGGGCTGCTTTCAGTGCTGCAAGACGGGCTTAGGAGGCCGTGCTAGTATGCAGGCACAGAGCAGCTGGATGAGTGGAAGAACAAGAGAAACTTGAGATATAAGTCATATTTGTCACTGCAAGACATTTACAAATCATATGAACTATGGTCCCCATTACTCAGAGCCTGCCTCTGTCCAAGAGGGATATCTATCCAGCAGGGAGGAGGGGGGGAAAGGCAAAGCTCAGATTTCAGCCAATTCCTTTCCCTGATCTTTTTCCTCTGTTATCAAGAAGAAAAAAAGGATCTGAGGAGCTGGGAACATCTAGCCAGTTAGAAGTCCATGAGCCCAGCTGAGCTCAGAGCCCACCAGGCCAGGCAAAATGCAAACAAACCGTACAAGATGCTCGCTGCCACAACGGGGCCGCAGCATAAAGAGGCGAAAGGGCAGAAGGGGAAACAGAGGCAGAGCAAGATGATGGGGTTTGCCTTGGTTTGCCCTTGACCACAGTGGTGGGCACTGACCTCCCAGGAGGAGGACATCCACTGGTTGGTAAGGGCAGACTCCCCAAAGTACAGAGAGAAGAATCTGTTCTGATGTAAAAAAATCCTAGTGACAATGATACTAGGGTTTTGATGTTTAAAGATGTCACTGTTAAACGAGAATGATCAAATTAGTCCATTGTAACTTTAAGTCAACATGAAATAGAATAAAAGATGAAGGGACCAGAAGCCCTTTTTTGTGACACAAGAGGGCACATAGGAGAGAGGCAAAAAGAGTAAAAGAGAAGAGAACAGGGAATAAAGACACTTGAAAAGCCTTTCCTCACAGCTTTTGTTTAAAAGAGAGTTATGTGTTTTTATGTACTTGATCTCTCTCTTGTTTTCCAGGCAAGAACAGGTGGGAACTCAAAAGAATTGGCTACTTAAGTCCTATTATATTTGTTTTCTTTTTTGAAACCTTCTTAGTCTTGGTATATGCCACAACAGCATTTGAAAACCCTTTCAATGACCTCTTGCATCAGTTGTGCTTTAGATTTCTTTCCATCATCAAGGCCTTCAGCAAATGGTCTCCTCCATGGAAACACTTAGGGGCTGGGAATTAAAAACTTTGATTTCTAGAAGCTGATACATGAATTGATGAGCTATAGGTGGAAATGAAGGCAAAGGCAACCTTCTAGCAAAAAAGGGGGTTGGAATTGCAGCCTGGAATTAGGCTGTACAACACATATTCCCGACATCAGACCAGTTTTACTCATTCTTCTTTCTGTGCTTGTTATTGAGGCTATTACAGATAAACATGTTGACAGCTCATCTTAGGAAAAGAAACATCTCAGCTCTGCAGAAAACCACCCTCAGAATGGGTTGTGTGGCTGCATAATCTATACTAATCCTAGGGCAGAAAACTGCATCTGCTTAGACAGACAGGCAGAAAAATCTTAAGTATTATTCTCTAGTTCTTCAAGTCTTCAGTAAGAAACCACATCAGGACTAGCTGTGGTGGGTTGTGCATTGTTGAGCATTTTTGTGTTGAGACTGAAGCTGTGCAGAGAATAGAAATTCTGTTTAATGTAAATTTTCAAGGTCTTGATGTCAATTTTCACCATGGTT
Source organism: Oceanodroma leucorhoa (assembly GCA_030449065.1). Lineage (NCBI taxonomy): Eukaryota > Metazoa > Chordata > Aves > Procellariiformes > Oceanodroma > Oceanodroma leucorhoa. Next base: position 10,026,771 of record JASVER010000001.1, read on the forward strand.
AGGTACGAAACCCTTATGCTTCAAAATTCTCAAAGAAAACGTTTTGAAGATTAATTTTAGGTTGCTGAAAATACATTTCAGCAATGATACTTCATTTTGATTTTATTTCTCAGAAATGTTGTTACAATATAAAATAGAATATGAAATTAAATAATTCAAAGGAAGACAATGCTTTCAAAACAAGAAAACCTGGTGTTTAATTCCAAAAATCTCAAAACGAGATAGTCTGATATCAGAGGTACTTTTGCTGTTCAGACTGAAATTTGGCAAAATCAACATGCTTATCTAATAAAACATGGTACCACTAGTGTTTTCCTGTCCAGCCCTCATGGACAGCTACTAAAAGGGGTATAAATAATATTAACTATTTATCAATATTAACATATTCCTTGCTGTACAACAAGGTTTATCAAATAAGTAATGTAAGTGGCTCAATGACATAGTTTTAAGGGAAAACAGCATCTTTTTTAAACAACAACTTATATTGCTTACAAAATAATTTTTTGTACAGACACACCTTTTAAAAACTGCACTAAAAGTCGCAGGGATAGAGAAAGGACAGAAAATACCTGGTTGTATCAAATGATCAAATGATTTATTTAAAACCCACACATATTCTATAGGAGATTGTACTATTCTGTAATAGGATCATAATGCTATTTGAGCCTACGGTACGATAGGAAAGTGACACTGTCACATTACACTATGAGCCTCTGACATGATAGGTGAGTAGATAGGGTGAATGGAAGCTTTAGGAGGCAAAAACCCCCAAAAGTTCAAAAAACGTATGCACAAAACCAAAAAGTTGCCCTTTACTTAGTAGATCCAGATACTGTTACTTATGACCCGTGAACTTACAGTCACAAAGGAAGTCTGGGATCCGTAGTGAAAGAAGCTTTCTGAATTTGAGATGGTCATGAACTGGAGCTATACGAAGGCATTGAGCTCCAGAATAATACAAACACTGGGGAAAACAGGAAATTCAGTAAGTCAGGAGCAATGGGAAGGAATATTAGAAGTTGGGAGGCATCACCCTAGGAACGAGGACCAGGGCAGCCTTCCAAGGGAGTGGGTTGACTGAAGGGCTAGATGAACAGAAACAGGAAAAGGTGCGATAGTGCGAAGTGTGAGTTTATGCACTTAAAAAAAAACAGCTGTAAGTTTAAGTTTGCTAATTGGAAATGACAGAGAAGAAAGAGCTGGGTGGACTCCTTTAACCATAGCTATGACATTACCGCAGGTAGGGTAGGCCAACTGAGCTATTTCCATTCAATACATGAAAGCATTAATAGCACAGTACAAACTCCGTTATGGAGACTTCATTTGGCCTTTTGCACGCAGCTGTAATTATTCATGTTCCAGAAGGCGGCTTAAAACTAGACCAGGCAAAGGAAAGGGCTGTTAGGGTGATCCAGGGAATGGAAACAACTATGCAAGTGAAGTCTAAGAGAAGTTATGTTTATGCTGTAACAAACCATAAATTTGGGTACTTATAGTTATGAAAATATGGTGTTTTCCTGAAAAGACTATCCTGCAAGAAGGCGGCGTAAGTCTGCCCATGCAAAAACCCATGCCTGGGACAGCTTGCTAAAAGCTAATCCAGCTGTTTTTACACGGCCCTTTACCAGCCAGCTTATGGAAGAGTTTGGCATGTGTAACCTCAGAAAGCAAATGCGGAGACGGGACGTGATTGCCATCCACAAATATGCTGAGGGAGGAAAAGGGGAAGCAATAAAGAGGAAAAAGAGCTAAGGAAGCTCAAGGACTACATTGGCACCTTGACGAGTGGTAAAAACTGGCCACGAGCAAAGTCAGACTGGAAATTTGAAGAAGAATTTTAACTATCCAAGCAGGAGAGTTTGAGAATGGCCTTCTTGTAGAAAAAGCAGGAGCAGAAAACTTAATTGATTTTACAGTTTCATCAAACTGGAACTTAATTAATATTTTAAAGGGATTTCATGGCACAGCTGTTTGAAATAATGGAGATCTGGATTCAGTGATCCAGAAGATTGCTGCTAATTGTATCTTACTAAAATACAGCTTTAAATATGTCCAGAAAACATGAAAGCCCACAAAAAAAAATCCTCTGAAAAAAAAAAATGGGTAAAATAAAAAATAGGTGGAAAGGGCAACATCATGGTCCCAGGAGAAAGGAGAATCTGAACTGGAAAGCAAGAGATGCATAAGGAAGGGAGAAAGCATTAGGCAACACAACAGAGTCATTTAGTAAAAAAAGGCATTGTTGGTGTCACAAACGTTGTGATTTAGTGACCTTATTAATAATCTATAGGGAATGTGAGCTGCACACAAAGGGCTCTCACGGATGACCCTGGCTTGGGAGGAACTGAAAGGTAAGTCAGGACATGGAAATAACACAAAGTGGTCTACTGAGACTGGGGGCATTACTAGAGAAAATAACAAGATGAGTTCCCACTTCTAAGAATGAAAACATACCTGAGGCAAAATCCTCCAAAACACTTGTAGTCAATGGCAAACTGCTAGCAGGAATACTGAAACACTTTGCAATGAGAGTGGGTGGCCAATTGAACATAAATGCATATTACAGTTTGGCTGCAAAAATGCTGATGCAATTTTAGGGTGCAGTTCCCTTGATATTTGAATCAAAGGCAATAGAGACCTATTTTCTACATCATTTTAATGCAAATGTATCTGGAATAATACACTCAGTTGGGGGAGTTGCTGTGCGTGGGCAAATTGGAACAAGGATGGTGGGAAACAATAAGAATTATCGGGAATCTAGACTGGCTGTCTTAAAAAGCAAATTTAAAAGCTCTGTGTATATGAACAGTAAAGGTCCTTTCAGCCCTGTTTTTCTATGACTCCATGCTAAGCAGATACAGAGTCAGAAGATACAAATGCCAAAGGGGAGGAAACAATTTAGACTGCTACAAAGACACAGAAGTGCCAAATGGGGTGAAATTAGCAACCTGAAACCACAGGCTGACTAGAGGAAAATCTTTCAAGATGTATCCAGCTGTAGAAAAGCTGCCGGGGGACCTGGTGGAAGCCTGGTCACTCAGGATTTTTACAACAAGGCTGGACAAAACACTAGAAAATGTACCATAGGGAGCAATTCTCCGCTGGCAAAGAGCGGTGGAGCAGATGATCTAATAGGCTTCTTGCATCTCTAACCTCTGCAGTTCTATGATTTCTTACTGTAAAGCACAATATTTCAAGAGAAAAAAGAAATAAATTGAAGGTAAAATATTAGACGGGTAAAAAAACACAAAAATGCTGGAGAATGAATGGAGTTCTGTCCTCTTGCCTTTCTGTGTTTAAAGGAGTTGCTTCTGGCACATTGTTTTCTTGTCAGAGGCACTTCATTTTCTCTTTCTCTCACTTACCATTTTCTCTCTCACTACAAAAGCAGAAATAGCCACTTGGGACTGCTGATGCCTTTCTGAGGAAGGATGCTGCTCTCATGCTTTGGAACAGCATCAAGGCTTCGGTCAGTCAAAACATAAAAACCTCATTGTTTTCTTTGGGAACAGATTTCTTTTTAAAACAAGCCCCCTGCAAGTACATGCGTCATGGTATGTGCACCAACACATCAGTCTTGCTCCCTTCCCACATTGCCTTCTCCCTCCTTCTGGTACAGACTCTCATGGACATGGTGTGCTCCAGCCCCTGACCATCATCATGGCCCTCCACTGGATTCCTGCTAGCTTGTTGACACATAAAATAATAGGATGAGTTTGAATGCCTGGGAAACAGTTACCAGCTGATTTTTTTTTTTTCTCTTTAACTGTCTCTTTGCACATTTATTATAAGTTCTATGAAACTTAATATAAACTCTGAAAAAAACCTCTGCCTTTTTCATGTTTGCAAGAGGCTCTTTCAGAAGCATCTAACATATTGGGAAGAAATAAACTAATATTAATGGTGTTTTTCTGTGTGTACACAGAGCTGGTTTTCGGGGAAGCTGAGCATTCACACGTCCATGCTAGCTTCAGGGAGGATTGTGTGCAAATAGCACATCCAAAAAACGGGTTCAGGTTTTTCAGTGTGCATTCAGACTCATCCCATTCATCGTTAGTGGGAATTGCAAGACCTCTGGTGACTTTGAAATCTTGATTAGTATATACACCCTGATGACAGGCAAATGCGCTTTCAAAGGGAATAATATCCTGATTTTCAGAAGTCGTGACAACTTTGACATACAAACGTGTCAGATATAGATAGATATGTAACATAAGAATATGCGCCGCTGCCTGTTACCTTGCTCTGCCCTGGGGCACTTTTATGCAACACACCGTCCCCCTCTAACACCGGGGCACTGTCCACATAAGATCAACAGGGGCAGTGAAACCTTCAGGCACTGTTTCAAAATGCTGCCTGAGTTGGAGGCTTCTTTGCCGAGGTGTTGGTTGTTGGGGATTTTTGGAGAGAATGGGCAGAATGGGTGGTAAGTATAAGTGGGCAGTTTGTAATCGCATATGGCAGAAAGGGTTTCCCAGAGTGGAAGATTTAGCAACATTTCCTGAAGACAGAGTAATAATATTACCCCTCAAAAAACACTTTCAGATGGCAATAATCATCTGAGTGTGGTTTTGGTCATGACAATACCTTTAAATTGGGTGGGCCTTTTATACAGGGAAATACTTTTTCTATTTCTTGTGCAAATCGTACTTATTTTGCATATATAAACAAGAACTACTTTATCTGTCAATAAACTGCAGCCAGCTTCATCTGAGTAGCTGTGATTTACCAGAGAGCAAGGCTGCACTTGCACAGTGAGAAGAGAGCTATTCAGCCTAGCAACATTATCAGGATCTTAGAGCTTCTGCCTTACATTGCCAGACACACACTGGGGTAGTTAGCTTGTCAGGACCAGCTAGTTCCTAGAAAAATGTCCTCCAGCACATGGCTAGTTTTCAGAAGATGAACAAGCCTGGGAGAGGAGCTGTAGAGTAGCAGGAGGTCTGAGCCTGCTTTGGGCCTCAGCCTTGTTCTTCTTCCTTTTGCCATGGGTCAGTCCTTCCAGACCTACTTCAGTCCTTTAACAGCCCAGCATCTGGAGCTGGTGCCAGCCTCACTTCAGCTTAGGACATGATAAAAAAAAAGGATTAAAATCAAGCTGAACCCTGAGTCTGCCTACAGAAAACACTGAGCACAGGCTGTGGAAGAGTGGAGCCTTTTTGGTGTCCAACTTGTGGTCAAAGAGGTGCCTGGAGTGTCCAAGGGAAGAGGATCTGCCTGAAAGTCCTGTCTTACAAGACATGGGGAAAAAGAGATTCCTGTTTACCTTGGAAAACTACTGGCAGCACATACAAATTTGTCAGGGTTTGTGATAATAACGATAGTAACGGGACATGGGACTTTTAGATTTTACAGCTCAGCTTCACACCAGCACCTTGCCGATAGCTCACTGCTCACAAATCAGCCGGTTCATTTCCAGTTCGGGGAATCTTCTCACCTGTTTTCAGTTACCTAAAGATCTGATGTACATCTGAGCTCATCATTTGCCTTCCCTTTAGAGTCAGCGGAAAGAGACCCGACTGGTGAGTTATCCCACCTTGTCCTGGAGGACTCCAGGGTTGGGTGAGGACATCACACCAGGGACAGCAACGCTCACTGATCTGCAAGCAAAGGTGGCAGGTGCTTGAAATAGACTGTGAAAGTGGCTTTGCTCAGGCAGTTTGGGAGTCTGCTTTTGTGCTCACCTAAAGCACCATATGTCAGTGAGGGAAGATGTGAACCTTGTCTTCACTCTCAGGTTTGCCCACTGTCTTTAGAAATTACAACGGGGTGTCTGATATTTTTTGTCTAGGCATGCCAGTGCGTGAACACCCTTGTTTGCACAGAGTAATCACAGGGATATAAAAAATCAATACAAGCCAGGACGTTAGAAACACTTACTTGCAAACACCTCTTCAATCAAAATGGAAAAGGAAATGTACTGAGCTCCATCTGACTTTTAAAAGCCTCCTTTCCCTCATCAGGTCACTCCTGATAGATGTGAATGGAACACCGTCCAATTTAGCGACCACCTTGTAAAGGAAACTGCATGCAGTAAATGAACCCTGATTTTAAGTTTGAGAATTACATCCAAACCATCAGGCTTGCGATACGGCTCCAACCTCCCTCTTTACAAAACTAAGGCTCAGCCTTTTTGTGTCACTCTGTGCACTGTCCTGTGTGGCCCTTCCCCTACAGCCCCTGGGAAAAAATACACATTTAAAACAAAGCAAAACAACACAGAATTCAAGTATTTCATCTGGGGGATAAAAAGGAATATGCTGGTGACTCGTTATTCCACACAGAGTGCCCATTACTTTTGTTGACTTCAAGGCTGTAGTCACTTACAGAGAACAGGGCATTAGTATTTACATTGGGATTTCAAGGAAGACTGCTCTTATAAATTAGTAAAAGGCATGAGTCATCCCAGCGCAGTGTTTGATCCAAGAGACCCAGTTATCAGCCCAGCATAACACTCCAGCATCTGTCCCGCGCACCCTCATTAGCACGAGATTTCTGGGAGATAAGCAGGGTGAAGGTTGCAAAGAGGTGCTATTGTTATACCAGGAGTGATTCTTATGTTTTATTGATACTCAATAAACTCTGTGTTAGCCTGAAAGCAAAGAGAGACAGAGGGAGCAAGCTGGTGGAGTGTCTGTTATATAACACTCGAACACAGGGAGTGGAACTGGCCAAATCCTTTTCAATTACTTTTTTTCAATAAACATCAGGTTTGGGGAGGAGGACCATCTGAGCGATTTAATAATTAATAAGAATGTATTCATCCTGCTGTACAGCTGGACACATCACCTATGAATAAATCCCCTAGATAATATATTTGTGGATCTTCATAATATTTTTTTCATTCCACTTTTTTCACTGATTTTTTTTTTATTTCAGTCTAGTCCCAATTGCCCTAGGATTTTCCCAGAAATCAACCAGGTAACCACTTGGGGGAAAGGGAACGATCATGTGGACCTCGGGCGCTTGCCCGTTCAGGAGCAGAAGTGGTGTTTGCAATGATTAGGGCTTCTGGCAACGCAGGGAACCTGAATGGTGAGCCGCGGAGATTAGGTGATGCTATAGGACTCCGTGAAAGACAGACAAATATGGGCGCTGCACACAAGCTGGGAATTACTGTGGGTGTCAATTAACCTCACAGATCATAGGGTTTATTAGGCTGAATTATTTATCCCAAAGATAAAACACTGAAAGAAAGAAAGGCATCATTAAACAGCACAGCCTTGCACAGAGTTTAGGCAGTGAACCAAGTTTCCGAACAATTTAATTTATTAGGGACCTAAATTGTACTAGATTATCAAATCAAGTGGAATAGAGGGAGGCAATGCATTTTATGTTCAGTGCCCAGAATGTAATAAGTGTGTTATTCCATTCATGCCATGTCTCAGCCTGAGTTATGAAGAGAAGGGGATGTTTCCTCTGTAGGGTAATTTTCCATTTTTTAACCATTTTCAAAAGCTGTCAAACAGCTGTCATGAAGGAAAAATGTTGCTAGTTTATCACTGAAGCTTGAAACCTGTTAAATGTGAATGTAAAGAGGAGCACTACGTATAGTCCCAATACAATGGGAAAAAGCTTAACTGTTTGAAGTCTGCCTTTGTGGAGATTATACCCTGGCAGAAAAGGACAATAGGAGAGTTTTGCCTTGGGAAAAGAGAGACTGACAGGTCTGCATGTTTTCCGCAATCAATATTGTAGACGGAGCTCTTCTTACACGGTGGGGTTCAATTAAAGAAAAAAAAAACAAGAATTTGGGGGAACTCCCTGAAGAGTACAAATCCTTCCCGGGAGGAGGGAATGCTTTTTTCAAGATGAGCTTGCATGAAAAATTCATGCAGTGGATGGATACATTCATACAGAAAGAAATTTGATAAATAAATAATTGTCTTAATTCTTACTGCCTCACATAGCAATTGCACATCCATATTGACCACTTTAGTTTGCAAAACTAGTCCTTAGTGTAAACATGTGTAAAATTAAATCATCCAGAAAAACAAAATAAGGCAAAAGGTCACACATGCTAACTGAAGCAAGTAGTTCATACTAAAGTCTCTCACAACATCCAGGAAATAAGAAACTGCCACATGCAGCCAAGAAGCTGCTACAGGGATGAACACAAAGAGACAGACAAAACACAGCATGAAAGCGGGTGATAAGCAGAGATTTGCAGCCACCAGGAAGGGGAGAAGAGGAGGCAGCTGCAAAGACAGGAGGCCGGAAAAGATAGACGAATTGGGCTGGAAATATATACAGTTATGATAACGTCTATGAAAAAGATTACATGAAGCTGCAATTAGCTAGATGTACTTGACTGCTATTCAGTCATACTTGCATCTCTCTCTCTCCTCCTTTTTCCCAGTATTGACTGCGTGGGAAAGACAGTTATCTTTGTTGGAGAAGAGTTATGTACATAACACTCGGGTTGGACAAAGTGCCAGCCTGGTCTACAGTCTCTGCATCTCCAGGCCATGAAGAAATGCAAGAGGACCCTCCACAGGAACTCAGGAAAGCCTGTTGCCCAGTACAGCCTGCCTCTCCACCACACTCCTCCTCCACTAGGAAAACAAATCCAAAGAGGTTCCCTATCCTTCAGACTCAACGACATTTTTTCTAGCCATTTCTGTGTCTTTGGTCCCTGTCAGTTCCTCTCCCTCACCTTTTTACCACTTCTGCATGGTTGTTTTCTGTGTTGTCTCGCATCATTTTCTTTCCTCAGCCAGTTCTTCCCTCAGATACCTGCGGCTCCATGCATGGTCCTGGAAACCTCTCTGCACCTTTCCCCACCTGCCTGCGCCCTGCTCCCTGTCCCATCCCGTTACCCATGCCCCTGTCCCTGCTTCTGCTTCCATCAAGAGAAACTTTTCAGTGTGTTTTGTTCACAATCCCTCTCTTCACAGTCATCTTCTTTGGTTGTGTGATTTTGTCTGTGCTAAGGAAAGCCCTAGGATACAAGGCTGAAACGGCCTTTTCTTCATCTTCTTTTCCCTTACTCCAAAGGGGGCTCCCAAAGGCTTGCTCTGGGAGATCCTCTTGAACTGCTTCCTGGTGACAATGAGCTTGGCTTCCTAAGCTGACCAAACAGACAGGCAGAAAAGACACTCCTCCGTGCCCCCCCTTGCCCTCCCAAGAACAGCAATCATCCTAGGAAAGCTTTTTTTTGCTACATTTTTAAGAAAAAAAACAGAATCAACTCCCCTTCGGTCTGTGGTGCTACATGAGCCCATGCTCTGGTTTGACTCATGACTGGGTTAGTCACCCTCAAGTGAAGGAATATCAATGTGTAGTAGAAAATACTCATTTTTAAAGAGTAATCTAAAAACTAGAGGCTGATGGTTATGTTTAGTAATAGGATACATTCAAACTTCATTGCTTTATCCCAAAACATGTCCCTCTCAACACTACATGTTTCACCACCGAAGAGCCCCTCTGGGAAGGAGGCTGGTGACTAAGAGAGCTGCATGGTCACTGCAACAGTGAAGACAGGTTTTGGCAAGTAATGCTTGGGCAAACAGCTAGGTTTATGTGAAATGCCCTGAGTCTCTGGTTTATAAATTTTTAAAATTCAGCCTTGCAGTAAAAGGAAGAAACTCATGTGCCTGTGTATTTTGTAAGGTCTTGTCCAAAAGACCCTGCTACAGAAAACCCATTTAATCTACCTTAGAGGGATGAAGGGCTGAGTCAACCCTGCTAGGATTTGAACCTATCACTCCAGGGAGCCTAATTATTGCAAATGTGGCGCTTAGACCACTAAACCCTTCCCTCCTGCTCTAATCACCTCTCAGAGTCCCTTTTGATCCTAGAAGGTTACGCAGAACCTGTGATAAAGGCAAAGTATTTAACAAAGCCTCCGTAAGTGGAGTTTATCATTATTCATATTACAGAAGGTTTAAAAGAGCAGGGCAAGGATGAGAACATTGTGCTGTAACAAAGATTATAGTAGCAGCACTGTGAATTGCTTCTCAGCTCCAGTCTGTTTTCCTTCTGCTACACAATGGAAAAATGGAGCAAGAGGAGAGTTGAGCTAAACTGTGCTTTCTCCCACCATGTCGCACCCCTAACCGCGTGTTTACGTGGAGGAGGTTTCATCTCACGCAGCTCGGCCGCAGGCTAGCGGGCTGCACGACTGGAGGGTGATGGCTGAGCAAGGCTTGTCCTCCTCTGTACCCGCGCCAAGTGTCTCTAGGAGCCACGCGGTTGGGAATGTTCCTGCTATGGGCTTATACACGCACTGTGTCCGTGCTGCAGGAGCGCAGGAGGCTGGGTGTACAGGCATTGGGGAGGACGATGGGGAGGGCATAGGTGCTTGCCCAGCTGTGGGGTAGCAGCTGAAAAAATATCTGTAGCAGGGTCTGCTAACAACAGCTCCTTGAGTTTCTTTGCTTATCTCAGAATGTTGGTAGTATTTCTGCACAGTTTAGAAGGCATAAGTGAAAGCTGATGGGAATCTCTTGTCTTACTGTAACAAAGCTCCTGGCTGGAAGTGGAAGAAAAAGCAGGGCTGGAGAGTAAAAGGAAGCCATTTTTTTTCAAACTCTGAGCTTTAAAGAAAACACATTTCAGGCTCCTCCTCAGAGATAACATTGCAGCTAATAATTTTGCCTTTTATTCCCTGAGAGAAAAGAGAATTTTTGTCCCTCCCTCCCTCCTTCCATTACCTGAAGGGGATGCAGGCCTTCTACTGACATGCAGATAGACTAAATCTGAAATGCTAATGGACTGGCAGTGTTTGCAGTGGGGTGAACAGTTTTCTACTGGAAGGCTGGTTGGCAGGATACGGTCCTGCAGTCATTGAATCATTGCACTGAATCACAGCCATGTTGGCAGGATCCCATTCTGAGGAAGTTCACAGTACTGTCAAACACCTGCTGTTGCCATTGAATGATATTATGCAAGATCTGAAATTCTATTTATCGACATCCCTATTTGATTTCTTTTTTTTTTTTTTTTAATTTCCATCCTTTTCAGTCACCAGAGTCTCAAATGACTGCAGTAAAACCTTTTCCCAAGAGCATTATACAATACCCAGCCTGATGCCAGGATACCAGTTCTTATAGGGTGAAAGTCCGCTCTTCTGACTTTGTGCTGGTGCAGAGATGCCAAGATAGCAGAGGATACAAAGACATACAAGCGTTCCTACAGTATGCACTCTGCAGGGTTACTCAGGTAAGGAGACCAAACAGGATTTGACTCGCAGAAGCCCAGCCACCATTTTTCCTTTGAAAGCCTTGGTTCTACAGCCTGGTGGGAGAGAGCACTACTATAAATAGGTTTTATCTCCTAGTCTTCTTAGACAGTGATTGTTTCAAGATAAGAGACTTGCTTGGCTTACACACACCTAGGAATTGAAGAATACCAGGTTATGAGAGTTAAAGAGTAAGTATGTTCTTCTCTCTAATAGCTTATAAGATATAGTAATTTAAAGTGGTATTTCCCTGGCTTGCTCCATGCCTTCTCTCCTGCCATACAGTCCGCTTCACCTTGAGTTTTTGGGGTCCTTTCTCAAAAGCAATAGTTCGTGTCTTAAGAAATCAGCCTGAGCTCCAGCCTGCCTCTTTGGATTTACTTCCAGCCCTGCTGGAATCAGGCACCGCTGGCACATCTCTGCCCCAGGGCAGCCCCAGCCCTCATGGCTGTCCAGCCACCTGCCTCATGACCAGATCTGCTCCCTCTCTTTACTTCCGTGAATCTGCCCTCCTCTTTCCTGCAATCCTCTGATTTTGGATATTTTACTCTGCATACACCACTCACCAGCTGGCTCTTCCCTCGATTGATGGATCTGCTCTCTGCACAGGAGAGGTCTCTTCCTATCCAAACTAAAATATCTGTTTGGTTAGCAATTCATTAGGAGATGTCAGCGAGTTATGCCAGGCTGCCACAGAGCTCTTCTTGTCAAAGCCTAGCCTTTCCTGCTTGGTCTTTCTTGAGCAATTGGATAACACTGCTACCTTGCATCAAGCTCACAGTCTGGGTGTGACTTCTCTTTTGCTTCTGACATCCAGCCCCTAGCTTAAAGTCTCACCTTTTTTTTTAAATAAAAGTAAAATCCAGACTTGCCTATCCAGTTACACAAACAAAACTCTCAACCAGGAGCTCATGATCTTGGGTCTCAGTTATTGCAGCGTCCTTTTCTTTAGCGCTAACACAATCTTGCCTTGCCGGTATCCCTCTAGATCAAAGATCATTTTCGCAGCCTGTCTGTCTGCCCATGTCAGCTCCCATGGTGAATCCCTCCACTGGCTGTCCTTTCTCTTTTGTGTAAAGACCCTGCTTGCCCCTGTGCTGTCATCTTCTTTTCAGTACTTAAAAGGTGATTTCTGTCTCCTGTTTGCCCATGATTCTAGTCTCTGCTGCCCTCTTTGAATCAAAAAACAAGTCCCTTCTCTTTCATACCATGTTCTCCTCCATAGTACCTCTTGGAGTTTCAAACAGCATCTCCCCAAACAGGTGTAAGAAACACCTTATTGTTGTCCTTGAAATCTTTCCTCTACACTCACCTTGCACAGGAGTGCTACAAAAGCCTTCCTAATAGTTAAGCTGGCAACAAGTTCTTCATGATGATCAAAAGTCCTTCTTGAGCTGTTGATTTCCCCAGTCCCTCCTCTCACAAGAAGTTAGCATCTCTTCAGCAGATTGTGATACAATAGGATTTAACAGCAACAAAAAATCTTTCAAAGAGATATCATTAAAAACAAACAAATAAACAAACAAGCACACAACAAAAAACTACAAGGACACACACAATTTCACACATGTATTTTAGAACAGAGCCCCACAATTTTTTTGTATTTGTAGGAGGGAGAGGAGGGATGTGACTGAACCTGCAACTGGGATATCAGATATCAGTTGCTGAGATATCAGCAACAGGGATATCAGCAATGCAGAACTGTGCCCAAAACCACTTGCTCCCAGTCATGTGTGAAGCCTGTGGCAGGGCAAGGTCTTGGACCCATCTCACAGATCCTGGGTTAGTGCCAAGCGCTCAGGCATTAATCATCTGCAAACTTGCTGCGCTGTCTTCAAGCTGATACAAGCTATTCTCTTCTAAGCTAAGAGCTTGGAAACAATGGCTTTTAAAACCAGGAAGCAAGATGGTAATTAACATGACCTGTCTATCACCCAGATTATTAAACTGCATTATAATGTTTTGTTGCTGAAGATTAATTATGTAAATCTTCACAGGAGTCTCACACAACTGAAAGAAATATTAATGTTTGTTCATCAGCTCTGATTTCTTCTCTCAGCTACTTCCTAAAGGTTGTTTGAGTTCTAGTCTGCTATCAACGTCACACAATTGCCATTAACAATAGTCACAATTGCTAGTCACTTGCTCTTTGCTGCAAGTAGCTAATATCTCTGTGTGCACGTGGTTGACTAGAGCTTGTAATGGTGTCTCAGGCAAACACTGTCTACCTCTACAGACACGGCAGGTCAGGAGCTGCAGCTCTGGCTGAGGTCGCGTCGCATATAACCTGCTCTTCATTCTATGACCATGAGTTGCCAGGTGATTAATGGATAATATTGCTTTGTGAAGAATAAAAGACCGTGAATCTTTAAGGCCATTGCAAGGAACATTGCAAGGTTTTTTGGACTTTTTCACTGTGTAACACAGATGCATTTAGAAAAACAACTTTTACGTCTAGCATGGACTTCTTAGAACTTCTTATGTGCTGCTGGCAAGCAGAATTATCTGAGAAGTATTGATTTTGCAAAACGTTTTATGAAGTTCAATGCAATTACTTTCAGCATGTCCAAAGCTATGCTCAACAGAAAAATGGGGAGAAGGTATTTTGTAAGCTCTAGCCCTAAGTGAATAAGCAGAGAAAAAATGCCTTAGTTTTTAAGTTCTATATCAATAAAATCTTGGTCTAAATATCATTCACTAGAACTCCTTGAAAAATGTTAAGGCAGGATTCTGGCCTCAGGGTTAGTGAGTCATGTATGTGACAAGTAGAACTGATCTCATTTAACGTTCGATGCCCACCATGCAAAATCTGTGTATAAGCAAGTCACCCGAGGAACTCCTTGTGTTCAGGAGAGATACAGACACTTTAAGGGTCTGATTTATCTCTGAAGCCTTTAGGGTGAGATGAAATGTCTATTCCAGACCATTAGCCCTAAAGGAAATGGAGGTGTGTAGTTCAGATGTAGATATTTATATTTGGTTAGAAGAGCTGAGCTGTTCCAGTCATAGATTATCAGGAGAACACCAGTGTTCCCAATAACCATAAAGCCCATATTTATTCCTGCCTTCCAGCTGAGGCCTCTCTGTCAATAATAAGGTGCTAACATGAGCCTGTGTTTTGGGAACTTGGTGGAAATGTGCTAATGTGTTCAAGCCCTAGCTTCAGTTTTTGCCACCAGCATCTCCACTGCTCAAAGTCACAGGATTTTGCAACCCGAGAGCCCACCTGGACAGAATTGAAGCTGCAGGGGGAACACCCCATTACAAATTACAGTAAATTCTATTGGATGAAAACAACATTTCCGCTCAGCTGGAGGGGAACTCAGCTCCTTCCTGATGTTAGAAGACCAGGAAACAAGAAGTTTAGACAGGGAGCAACTCTACATTTTAAGTTACAAGGGAAGGTGAGCATAGTTGGCCACAAAGTTTCAGATTCAGGATTTCTCTCTTGTGTTCTAGGCCTCACAGCCGTATGACAGTCTATCTTTGCTGCAGTATTGAGATTTTTTTCAAAAAGCCTCACTTTTGCTGGGGCTAAAATGTGGGAAAGTAATATGAGAAATCTGTGTCTTGCGGATCCCACAAGTCTCAGTACATTGTTGACCCTGAAACATAAAGACAGAAATATAAGATATCATTGATTTTCAGTCCTTCCCTAATGATCATGTTAACAGAAAAACCCAGCTACCTTGTTTGTTTTATATAATCCCCAAGCGCCTCCGTGGTTCCTCAGGTGCCAAACCCAGCACTTATTAACACCCTGTTCCCCCGGGCTCCTTGTGGAACACTTTGTCGCTGCTGCTACTGGCTTTCAAGGATAACTGCACAAAATTGAAAAACAAACGTGTTAAAAAAAAAAGCATGCAAAATGCAAAATTAACATGCGAACAAACAACAGGGGCCACTCTACTGATTATATTTTCACTGTCATGTTGTATTAATTAAAGCTTCCCATCCCTCAATTAAAGTGAAGCAGCCAGAGAATCTCCACCATGCTATGCAGGGTGACTGAATCAAAGGGTCTCTCTGAGGGGTTTACAACTGCACTGCCAGGTAGTACCCAGGGCTGTGAGTGAAGAGATCAGCCTGATCAATGGCATTCAGAGCCTGGATCCAAATTTTCAGAAGGTATAGGCTTGTGACCCAAGGTTTTGGTCTGGCCCCATCTTTAATTAGAACCTGCTTTGGCTTTCCCTAACTCAGCTGCAATACTTGGCATGGACCTCCTGCATATTTAGATGACAACTAATGAGGATTTTTATTAAACTTGAACCTCAGCCGGCTGGGAGGAGGGAACAGCTTTTTAGCATCAGATGGAAGAGACTTTTGCCTCTGGAATATTTCTCAGCATGGAACTAAGAGCTGGGGGAGGAGAAGGTGATGGGAACGCTGTCAGTGCCGCCGCTAATGGGGCCTGCCTGGGGCACGCTGTTTGGTATCCTGTTTGGTATCCTTTGGAAGGTGACCTTGACTGCTAACATTTACATTTTAGCAGCCATTTGACATATTTGATTGTGTCTACGGCATAAAATGCACAGTTCTGGGAGAGACATGTAGCTCAGATCAATGTCTTCAATGCCACTGTCTCCTCTTGTCCTGCCATACTCTGATATTTACTATTTAGTCTGAAAGTACATGCCACAAGAACACCAAGGCACTGCCCCTTCTTATTAATGCAGGTAATCGATCTCATCAGGCACCATCCGTACAGGCTAACTCAAGGTACAGCCTGCTAATTAAAGACCTTCTCAAAACAATTAAGTCATTCAAATTGGTAAAAATAGTGCTCATTGTCCAGTGAACAAAACAGCTGGCCATTCTTATGTGCCTTTGGTGTCATTTATCAGCCTCGGACATGTGGAAGAGACTGCAGATGTCTGCCAGAGGTATTGCTGGGTCAGATCCCAGAAAGCTTTGTGTCTGCAGCTCCTGTCATTTCCCTACCCCACAGGATCTGTCTTGCAGAAGGTGGAGATTTGACAATAGCTCCCAGTCCTTATTACCACATGTTTCAGAAGCTCGGCAGATGGCTGCATGCTCCTACCACCTGGCCAAAGGGTGCTGTCGCCCTTCCAAACAAATGGCATTAGCACCTCTGAGGGACAGGCCAACCCACTGATGCTGATGTGCTTTAACTCACAATATAAGGATGGCTAAGAACACACATGGGGCTAGATATGATGGCTTACCAGATGGGTGGAAATTTGTTAAGCTGCTATAATGCAAAAGCTATCAATTGAGTATTCATACCCTAAGATCTTCAGCCAACAAAAGAGTCATTTGGTTTGTCTTTAATATAATCGGAAAAGATAGGAAATTAAATTTTTAGGCCCATAGTGTGTGTCAATCCCTTTATTTGCCTTGAAAATAAAAATCTCCCTTTCCTCTCTGCTGCTGAAAGTTCACTCACTTATCAAAATAGTGATGCCCTTTGTCCTGGCACATTACTCTAACACTAAAACGTATGTTATATTAAATATTAACCAACTACTCATTGGTGCATCATTTGGCCAAGTAAAGAGGTGACTTCATATTGTCAGTGGCCTGTTTCACTCTTCTGATGTCTCAGTACTTTGCTCTTTAGCTAGCTTATCCTGTTACTCTGCCTCTGTCAGCCTTGAGCTTGAGGAGCATTTTGGCATCCCCTGAAATCAGATTTGTGCTCCCTTTTGCATCCCTGTTTGTGTACATCAGGACTCTCCATTGTGGGCAATATTGCCTAGGGTGTGAGCTGGTGGATTGAGCTCTGGATTTTAATTCAGTTTGGCAACCGTCCTCCCAGGTGAACACAGGAAAATCACTTAATCTACCTTGTGCTCCTGTTTCCCAGGTGTAAACTACAGGAGGAGAAACATTGATGTTTAAATTACTAAGGTTGTCCCCTCACTTCAGGACATAGTTAAAAACATGTGTTGTAAAATCCCATGCTGGAAAATCTTTGTCAAAATAATTGCATCCAGTTATACTGTTGGCAAATTCTTAAATATGAGAACAGTTCATTCAATGTACCTAGAGATGAGTGGCATACAGGCTACAATTACAGTGTGAGATGAATAACTGGCTGATTAATTGAATGGTGGTGATTTTTCAGAACAAGATGTGTAACACTATTTGCATGGCAGGAACCTCAGGCCTTAAAATAGCTTCCAGGTTCCTGAGCAAAGGAGGCTTCTCACTGAGGGCTGTACTTGGGGAAGCTGCAGGGAGGGAACAGTGGGAGGATCTGCGTGGTATCAGGGATGGCAGAATTCCAACCTCCTAGGGAAAAGGATGGTGCATGCTAGAAACTATGGCCATATTGCAGCCCGGTCACTCTTTATCCTTCCTGATGCCAGCAGAGACAAGATGTAAAAGTTTGCAGTTGGATTTGTAATTAACATTCCCCAAGCTTCTTGGCTGTGATCCCATCCTTGCAGATCCAGATGTACCAAACTGGGCAACCTCTAGTCTCACAGAGCTGGCCCCGTGGCCCATGTTTCCCCAAAATCCTAATGGTGCTGGTAAAAACTCTGAGGCTTCAGAGCAGAAGCCAATCATTGGCAACTCAGGGTTGGAAAGAAACTCTCTTAATAAACAGTTTGTCTCCAGACTGGGAGCTCTCCTTGAAGCACTAGATACCTCTCTTGCCGAGATAACGGAGTAGGGTGGGTGAGGGTTCTGTGTCCCATAGTGTCCGAAGTCCTCTACCCCTGAATTAGAAAGAACAGGAATAAGCTGAGCCTCTCTGTCTTCACTTCCCTCCTTGCTGTTCTAAAGCATGGATGAGAGAAGAACCACTGAAGCATCTCTGTTGGGGGCAGGAGCCTGAGCTGGCCATCCTGGCCATACAGCCAGGCTTGGCTATCAGGTTCAGAGCCGAGCTGAGGAAAAATGCTGATGGCTGTGGTCAGGAGCCAGCGAGGCGGTATGGTCTGAAGAGTCATCCCAAAGTTACAGTCACTTAGGAGCTACCCACCCCACTGACCCTGGGTGGCCAGATCCGCTATTAGCACAGCTCTGGATCTGCTTACTCAACACAAGCTCTTGTAGGAGGGACAGCTTAAGCGTTAGCCTGGACGTTTCAATGCCTAGAGAATTTGGGGTTTTTTTCCTGATTTAAAGAACTCAAAAGTCCTGTTCTGTTTCTGCAAACAGTTAATTCTCTGTTAAGAAAAATAATGCGGTAAAAAAATCTTTCCATTGTGCTGGCCCCAAGCTTTTGAGATGCTTCAGTGGACTACTAGGAAATCTCTTTAGGATAGAGTCTGGCTGAGCTGTCAAATTGACTGCTAGAGGCGCAGCTGAGTTTCAAATGGACGAGCAGTGTGCGTGTGAGACGCATCCCAAAAAAGTAAGATGTTTGACAAGTGGAGTGTTTCTATTTTATGATGGAGAACGAGCAGGAACATCAGACAGGTAAATCGCCCTGCCAAGCATGAGAGTTCCTGGCTGACAGGCTCATCGCCTGCCCTGCCTGCTCAAGAGGATCCGGCATTTATTTCTACTGAAAAGCAACTGTTTAAATTGCCATTTGCTGACTTTTCATTACTGATTATAATTGCAATGTGCAGGTTCAGAAGAGCAAAGGGAAGCCTTCGCTTTGCAGGTGGACGAAAATGGGAAATGACTCTTCTTGAACCAAACAGAAACGAAGGAAGCTGGAGAGAGTAAAAGAAAGCTTGCAAATAATCAGAAATTAAACCCAAATGATCTGAGAGGGAGAGGCAGGGCCAACACTGACATTTATCAAAGTTTAGCAATTAAAATCACAATATACCAATTAGAATATATGTCAAGGATTAACTCCAACTAATGTGCTCGAGCAACGCAAGTATCTTTATATCAGAAATTTTGAAAACATAGCCCTGTAATTTGAGGTCATTTACTACCATGCTACAATAAAAAATTTCCGATTAAGTATTTTGTCTGAATGCTATGATAAAGAGGCCCAAATAAACAAACAGACTAGAAAAAGAACATGAGGACATCGGATAGTGTGATATGAAGTTGTTTACCCAGCTGAATGTGAGATGCTTTCTTTAGTCACAAGTACCAAAGCCACCAGTGAATGTGTCCTTTCAGCCCTGAATGGGTGAAGAAAAAACCTTGTAGCACAACATCATGTATTTTGTATGGACTATATTCAGCGACGTGTTTAAACATGTGCTTTAATCTATTACTATTCAGCAGTTAAGTACTTAACTTGCACTAAAATCCAGGAGAAGATAAAGATGCGCTGAATCAGAGACTATACACTGCATATTTTACAGCAAAACTATTTTGGCAATGCTTGAAAACACTTTAAAAATTTTATTGGGACCGTTTTGAGATCTCTCTATTTCTCAAGCCCTAGTTACTGTAAGGTAAACTGTACACAGCTCAGAAAGAAAGAAAGATTAAACTGAATCAATCCAAGGTGATTCAGAAAATGTCCAGAATAACTTTACTGTACATAGGAAAATGTCTCAGCTTTGAATTCCAATATATAGAGAATATTCAGGGCTAAAGGCAAAAGCTAAATATCTCGGCAGAAGTTTTTGAAGCTCCCGTTTCCACCACCGATATAAAGTTCACATTTCTAGTCAGAAAAATTAAAAGGTATTTGATCCTCAAACAAGGCTTGGCACAAAACTGAGTCCTGCATGTGGTGGCAGTCCAGACAGACTACACCCAGGGGTGAGAGCAGAGAGGATCTTTGGAAAGAAATAAATAGGCAGGATATCCAAAATGGCAGCAGCTGGAGCCTGCTCCAGGGTGGGATGTCAGGACGAACCCCCTGGGAGATGCAATACTGCACACAGGGCAGGGGAGGAGGTCAAATGTGCAAGGCCCCGCAATTTGTCAGATGGCTAACACCATCATTACCTGTGTGTGCGTGCACGCGGGCATGCCTGCCTACAAATTACACTCACAAATTTCCAGGCTAAATGTCTTCTTACTGGCAGCACAGAGCACTGTAACCTCCCTATTAGGAGGTACTGTTTTATAATGAGCAATAAAATTTAGTTCTCACAGTATGAGGCTGCAGATGAGTCACTGCTGAAATTAGCAGTGATGTCAATAGTTTTGATTTTTCTGCATATTACACATTTTTCCTTTTTTCTGACATCACTGGAAGGAAGAGCATAGGAAGAAGTGTGGGCTTGAAAAAGGAGCTAGAAGAAGAGAAGGGGTCTGAGGATGGGACAAGGGAGACGGACAGGGAAGAAGAATAGGTCATTATCATTATTATTAAGGTTGGAAAAGACCTCTAAGATCATCAAGTCCAACTGTCGACCCAACACCACCATGACCACTAAACCATGTCCCGGAGCGCCACATCTACATGTTTTTTGAACGCTTCCAGTGGTGGTGACTCCACCACTTCCCTGGGCAGCCTGTTCCAGTGCTTGACAACCCTTTCGGTGAAGAAATTTTTCCTAATATCCAATCTAAAACAACTTGAGGCCGTTTCCTCTCGTCCTATTGCTAGTTACATGGGAGAAGAGACCAATACCCACCTCACTACAGCCTCCTTTCAGGTAGTTGTAGAGAGCAATAAGGTCTCCCCTCAGCCTCCTCTTCTCCAGGCTAAACAACCCCAGCTCCCTCAGCCGCTCCTCATAAGACTTGTGCTCCAGACCCTGCACCACCTTCGTTGCCCTTCTCCGGACACGCTCCAGCACCTCAATGTCCTTTTTGTAGTGAGAGACCCAAAACTGAACACAGCATTCGAGGTGCGGCCTCACCAGTGCCAAGTACAGGGGCATGATCACCTCCCTCTGCCTACTGGCCACACTATTCCTGACACAGGCCAGGATGCTGTTGGCCTTCTTGGCCACCTGGGCACACTGCCGGCTCATGTTCAGCCAGCTGTCGACCAGCACCCCCAGGTCCTTTTCCACTGGGTGGCTTTCCAGCCACTCTTCCCCAAGCCTGTAGCGTTGCCTGGGGTTGTTGTGACCCAAGTGCAGGACCCAGCACTTGGTCTTGTTGAACCTCATACAATTGGCCTCAGCCCATCAATCCAGCCTGTCCAGGTCCCTTGTTACTATTGTTATCCCATGTCAGGTTCAGGAGGGAGACATTCAGGAGCCAGACGCTTCTTGAGACTCCCTGGCAGGCAAATTTGGTGCTGCTTGCAGTCGTGCTGGACCTCTCCAGTGCTGTCATTTTTGACAAGAACCCTGCTATTAGAGGGGAGCCAGCTCTCTATGCATCAGGGGCACAGGCACACCAGCCACAAACAGCGGGCATCACTGGCAGAAGTGTGCCTTGCAGTGCCGTGCAACACTTTTGCAACATCAGTGGAAGAAAGGAGTTGACAGGAGACAAAAAAAGGGAAAATGAGAGTCTTCCTGTTCCCAGTGGAGACAGGATCAGGCCCAGAAGGAAGGAAAACCAGCAGACACTTTTGCAAGGTGGCTGTAGAGAGGAGAGCTGTCCCGTTGCCCCACTGGCTCCAAGAGCAGCGTGTGACTTGTCACGGCTGCAGTGTCCTGGCGTTCCCACTGCCATCCTGGGCTTGGAATGAAGGCACGTCCTGGCAGCTGGCAGCTGCCGCTCTCAATGCCTTATAGAGCTTCCAGGACTAGGAACCAAGGAATTGAGAGCTTTCAGGACGGGGAATGGAGGACTTGCAGTAGATGCCACTTGTCCAAATAAGAAAAAGCCAGAAGCCTTAGCAGTGGCATTGCCAGCCCTTATGCACACCGTGGTGCCTCAGTCACAGTGAGCCTGCCAGGAGTGGGCATAGGAGAGGGTGGTGAACACAGCAAAAATGTAGACACTGTGAAATGTAAATATGTTTAAAATCTCCTACATAATCTGCCCCTAGTGCTTTCCTAGGAGTCCAATATGCCCATTTCTCTGGGCCTCTCCCTCGTTACTCTCAAATTGGCCATTTCTCTATACCCTGTTGAAAAACATCAGCTGCTGCAGTGGTACCTCCTCTGAAAAACAATGAGGAGAGTTGGCATTGAGATGGCAGATAAAAAATGCAAGGTAGTGCACACTGAGAGAAACCATTTGAACCACTTGTATGCATTGCTGGGTTCTGAATTAGCTGTAACCATTTAGAAAAAAAGCTCAGGCAGCTCACTGAAAACCTCTGCTCTGCTATGCTGGCCATTGTCTCAGACTCCATGGGGGATTTCTTAGTATTATTTTTGTGCCATTATATAAATCGAAGACCTTTGTTCCATTCTGGTCATTTCAGATCCAAAAAGAGGTACAGTAAAAATAGCAGGGGCCTGGGGACAGGTGACAAAGAGGATTAGAGGGATGGGAAAGCCAGTGCGTAAAAGAGATTGAGACGTAGGATTTGTCACAGTTCCAGGTTAGCTGCTCCTCTGACGTCTTTCTAGTATAGAGGCAAGCTCCGCTTCTTCAGGCCCCTGGTGGGAGTCTGTCTATTGGTCTGTTCCTTCCCTGCAAACAGCTCCCTGAGAGCTTAGTGAACCTCTCTTTCAAGGAACTTGCTTTTTAATGTCCAGCATCCTTGGGATCTTTTGAATCCTGGCCTTGGCAAAAGAAAGCTGCAGCTGGACTCTGGAAATAGCATCCTCCCAGCTCTGGCTGTCTCGTCATGACCCCTGCCATGCTAATTGCTAATCTGGAGGCACTGTGCAGCCTTCCAGCTAGTTCTCTAATAGCTCTGCTATTAAACTAAACCAACATTTACATTCAGTAATCTCCACTGCCACCCCACGACACACCTTAGAGACTTACAAAGCAGTCCTGAATCCTCCACAAGGTGGTTCAGTGGTGGTGTTCTCCACTTGAAGGCCACAAATCTTGGTTCCCATTTTCTGCTCCATCACCACCTCCCTGTAGGACTCTGCATTCTTGAGGTGATATTCACCTAACCTAGCACTGGCCATCTAAACTTGAGGTTCCCTCAATGAATTATGCCTCCTATAGTCATGGGGGAGAGATAGCTGCAATGGATGACTTACCTTAAACCCATATCTCAGAATGAGACAAATTGCCCTCAGGAGGCATTTCTCTCTACATGGATGTGGAGGGAGGCCAGATGAGTAGGCAAGGTCAGGCACATCCTTTTTATAAAGTAGGGGTTTTGTATAGCTGAAGTTGTGTTTGGGTACCTGTAGGTGACACGAGATCAATCCCCATCTCCTACAGCCCTCAGAGGGGAGAGGGCAGAGTTTCATCCAGCTCGTAGCGTGCTAGTAATCTGCATTAGCAGGCTGTGGGGCTCAGGACCAGCCACCTCCATCGTCTAAGACATGGACCGTCAAGACTTGAGGGTTAAACCTGAAGGCTTGGGGAGTGGCAGACACAGCCATGAAAAGCCCGTGTGTGGGAACTACATATCCTCTGCTCCTCCTGTGTAACAGTACAGGTGTTAGCAGGCAGGCAAGGGAAATTGCTTCACTCTATCTCACTTAAAGCTGCAGGGTTGAATGAGGATGACCAGGAGAAGCTCACCTGAGGCTGTACTGGTCCACAGGAAAGGTGGACTACATACTCCTGAGCCACCGAGAGAATGCCACTAGGCTTGTTTCAAGCAAACCTACAAGGATGAATCCAAAACCACCTAGTGTGTCTTACTTATCAGGCTGTTCTAGGTTATCTTGCTGCTGTCAAAGGAAAAGCAGGCACTGATGAGTGAAGAAGTGATCAGCAACTTTACCAAAATATAAACCTTCTGTCTCTAAACGCCCTGGTCTGAGAGTGATTTTGTACCCTGGCTTGATGTCATTTGGTCTCTCAACCAGCCCAAGAGAAAAAGCAAAGTGGCATAGGGATACTTTTGGCTCCCAATTGCTTACATGTGTCAAACATCAATCTCACACCACTGAGGTCTGAGTGGCTCTCTTCCTAGGGAAGCAACTAAGAAAAAAATCAGAAGAGATCTTCTTGTAGGGGCAACCAAATCCTTGTGAAGAGTTAATGGAGAAAGTTGTTACTGTAAAAGATAAAGAATGAGTTGTGCCTTCAAGTCTCTTCTACTATGTAAATGTAAAAATCACCTCATTTTTAATTTTTCATATTAATAAGCCTGTTTTGCAGAACTGCCCTTCTTTTATACAAGCACTTACCATGGTACATATCCTCCCTTCCTTTGTTGTCATAAATTATCTTGTGGATGTTCCCTGTGAAGTTGCTAGCTATTAATCTTGGCTCTAGCTTTTTCTAGAGTATATCTCCTTGCTGATCCATCTTAGGCAAGCAAGACAGTGCTTTGGTCAGGGCTCTGCTCCCCTCAGGGAGCATCACTCTTGTTGGCTGTAAAGTATCCATAACAATGCACCTTTTAATGATGCTCCCCTTTGGCTTTTACCAGGCTCATAGCAAGACTTGTACTCCATTTTTCTGTAATAACTCAACTGCCACCAGGTTGGTGTTCCTGACAGTTATATCCTTACCAAGACTTTCCTGACTTGCCCCAGCTGGAGCAGGGAGATGCAAAGTGACTGCTGTGCTCTAGGGAAGTGATAAGGGCTCACCTCTTCAGCGACCTGGAGTATTTCCACTGGGGATACGATAGGCAGCAGGCAGCAGAAGAGCACATGAATTAATGCCCCCTGCAGCTCCCTGGGGTGGTGTTATTCACTCGTTTTCCTACACATCTTTCTGCCGACCTGAGCCATACGTGGTTTGTGCCTTGTTTACCACCTTAACCTCTTCCTTTAGTGGACTGTATCAAACTAAAGTCAAAGAAAATTTGTTCCCTGTACTAGATGCTCAGACAAATAGGACAACTCTTCAGCTGAGTGATTTCAGATGGTAAAATAATTGGCGTAACTGCACTCGGGATAACTATATGCATGCAGAATGCAGTCAAAGAATTTATGCCCTTTACCTCCAAAGGACACATCTCTACCCAGTAATCTACAAGAGCATTTTTGCAGGCTCAGCCAGTGGAATGAATTCATAAACCCCTGAGCAGCCCTTATGTATATTTCAGCTGGTAGGCAAGGGTGATGGGTGTGCGTGCGCACGCACACGCACACACATGCGCCAGCCGGTACCTAAAATTCTTCTATCGCTATGTAATACCTCTGACATCTTTTTAAATATTACAGACTATATAAGCACCTCCCTACTTTGCATACCAGAATCGGGGGGGCAAGGAGGTGCAGCATGACAAGGCAAAGGCCATGCGTAAAAGGTAGTATGTGGGGTCCTGTTTTATTTCTACATGTCAATACCTGATTTTGGTAAAATATGTTAGGAGGCTAGAGTTCTCCCAAACCCAGGCGGACTCAGGCATCTTTGTTTCAGAGATGAAGGTAACGCCTTCAGGGTAGGATGGGGTTCAACAGCAGCCACATCAAGAGAAGAAGCCAGGATTTTAAGAACAAAGCAAAACAAAACATCCTCCTCTGAACAGCAAGACATAGAAATGTGAGAACATCCCTTCCTGAGTTTTCATGAGTCCAGGACTCTTGACCTCACCATGAAAATTCCTGAACCCACCAGTCTAGCAAAAGTAATCTTTCTCCCCCTCTTTTCCTCTCTCTCCATCCCTCTATATAACAATTAATTGCCTATAATGCAGTGGATGTTACATCTGGTATGATGATATTTTATATATTGATCAAGCAGGTTAGATCAAGTAGATACTCCACACCTTCCTGTTTCCTTAAATATGAGCTCTCAAAAAAATCTTGAATATGAAAGTGGTGTGCTGAGACTGTAGGAGCACCATGGCTGGCATAGAAGCCCTGTGGCTGACAACCAGCCTTCCACAAAAGTCACTTCTCAAAGTCTCCGTTGCAAGGCCCAGTCACCAACCTGCCATTGTACCCTACAAAGCAAGGAAGGTAGTCAGCCATAAGTAAAATCTGGAGACTAAATACTTAGGACATGACATTGTTTATATTGGGGATACTAGACTGTGATCTTGAGATTTTGCTGGAAGATGAGGGTATTCCTGGACCAAACTGAGCCCCTTCCTTTCAACATGGTCAATGGAGGAATGGCCCTGGTGGGACCACCTTCACTAGCCTATTCCCTGGTGACCTTGTCAACCCATGGTACCTGGAGAAGGGCAATAGTATTTCCTGACTTGTGAATGGTTACAATTCTTCTCAAGTTTTACAAACCTTAGGGAAAAATTTTCCACTAATAACAGATCAGTGCATGCAAAGCTGGTAGCCTTCAAAACTGGGGTGTGTGTATCCCTCCTACCAAGACTCAGTTGGCAGCTGCAGACACAAGGTCCAAATTTTAGGTCCCCAGAAAATCTAGTGCACTTTCTCATATTTGAAGAGCTGAATCCATTGCAAACAGGGATCAAACTACTGATAAGCAATATTCTTACTAAAGGGAGAAAAAAACCAAGGTAGAGTAGCAATACCTAATTGTTAAAATATAACTACAGCTTGAACAATTTCAGTCTTCTGGAGGAGGCTAGTGGCTTGCTTTTCCCAATCAAGCTGTATCCTTCCCTCTCAGTCTGAGATTATTAATTTTTGACAAGTTGCAAGGCCTGATTTAGGCTGATCTGATCTGATGGAGTGACCTATTTCTATTATCTGCTCCCTCTCTCCTCCTGCTGCTTGCCTCTCTGATGGCCACTCTGGCTAACTCCCACAGCTCTGCTAACAGCTTTTGTTATTTCAGCTCTTGGAAGAGTACCCATAATGGTGAGAACTAAACACAGTTTCTCAGCTCACAGGAATTTTTAAAGCCATTTCTCCCGTCTCACACACCTCACAGGAAACTCTTACACAAAATCTTCTCCTCTTTTTTCCTAGGCTCTAACTTTGCACCCCCAATGCTGGGAAGTATTGCTGTTGAGTTGTTGAACTCAGGCACATTTAGGTAGAGTTAGCTGGACTAGATTTCTGTATGCTATTCCACCTGCCAGTTTTCCCCACTCCCACTGTAGCAGAAATGCCCTTCAAAAATATGCAAAGCAATCAGACTGCAGGCTAGGTCATCGGATGACGTTTCTCCTCCCTTCCCTCCACCTGGCCCCAACCAAGAGTCGCTCCTCCTGCGGGGTCCCTACCGTGGGAACGTGGAGGGGCTGCGGGAAGCAGAGTGGGATGGGGGTTGTCTTCACTCTTGACTTGGACTACAGCAGGCTTCACACATCTGGGTAGAGTCTTTTCCAGAACAAGTGTGCAGCATCCTGCCAGGCTGTGAAGCTGTCAGGATCTGTCCATTCTTGGACTTCTTTTATGACTCACTGTGAGAAACAAGCCAAAAGCTCCAGAATTTCAGGGATTGTGCAAACCCCCCTTGTTTTTTGCCCTGGGATTAATCTTCTTTTATTGTTGGTGGTTTTTTTTTTTTTCTCCACTCTGCAAGCTATTGCCCTTTTCAAACTGTTTGACAGAACACTGCTCCGTGACACAATGCCGACAAGCAAAATATTGAATGGTTAAATGCTATTTTCTAAAACAATATGGGACAGCTCACCACCAGAAAATGGACCATGGCCAGAGACACTGGAAGAAACACCATCACCATCTCAGGTCAATGCTGGCACTCGATATAACATTGGGATATTATATCGAGTGTAAGTGTCTTAAAAAAGGATTCTGAGTCCTAAGAGATACAGTGAAAAGGTTTAGATTTTTTACATCTAGTCTTTATAGGAGGACAAGCTGAAAGAGCTTTGAGTTTTGTTATTGATTCTGACCTAATGTGATATTGATATGAATTTTAAAAAGATAGAAAGGGTGCAATGATCACATCAAATATAGTCTATTAATGCTAGTCCAGGCAATTTTATATTGTATAACATGATAAAAATTGGACAGGGCCTTACTTGGTTCCCGTGTGTGAAGCTCTAGCAGGTATGTTCTCCTGTCTAATCAATATATCTTGTTTTTTTGTATTGGTCACAGAGTCACTGCCTAAGGGCTGATGAAACTTAAATGCTGGGGCTTTACTTCATACTGCTGTTTTCCCTTCCATTTCTATATAATCGCTGTCATTCTGGAGAGATTAGGTATTGTATATTGAGGAACATATTCACAGGTCTTTTGTGTTTGCTTTCATAAGAATAATAATAACAACAATAACAAAAGTACTAGTGGTAGCAGTAGTACAAGCAGTAATAAAAATCTAAATACTTGTCCTGAATAGCGTCCTATTGTGTCTGCGCTTTAATCTTTGTAAATGCTGATCATCTTTTGTCTTCCTAGAGCTAGAAGATGCTTTACTCTTTCAAGTTTTTCTTCACAGAAAGCCCTTTCAGGTTGAGGCATTGTTGGAAGGTAACAACAGTGGCTTTGAAATATATAATTTAAGCTGGAGAGTGACAAACACCCTACCCTGCTCCTGGGAGAATAGCTGTGCATTCACTTAATGAGGTAGCTGAAGACATCTCCAGTCCTTTTCTCACTTTGAGTCCAAACGCCAGAGGCAAAATAGTGAGCTTTCCTTGCATGTGTGCGAAGATTTCAAGCTCTGTGTCTCCATGCACTTACAGCTGTTGTCACCTTTCTGGAAGGGTCATTTTGACTTGTATAATTATTAAATCCTGTCTCCTTTGTTCTACCCAGATCAATCCTAGGCCAATGCATTGAAGGAGCGATGTCTGCTGAGAAACACTTCTTTGTAAAATGGAGTACGATGATGAATATTGTTGGCAGGCAGAGGCAATATAAGCTTGACTATATTCTGCTTCCTTTTGAGTGCCTGACATGTCTTGGTGAGAGGGTAGCTGGGTCTCCGTGACCATTATGCCTGTTACTATTCATGAAGAGTGGCAATAAGAGCACAACTGTACCAATTATGATAATTGCTTGGTTCAGTGGCACTGAACAGAGGCAGACAGAGAAGTACCACTTAGTGATCTTTGCATGCAAGCTACTGCAGACAAGTATATGGGAACAAGGAACTCTCCACTTACCCCAAAAGATGCCTTGACCCGAAAAGCTCATTTGCTTCATAACTATACCTGTGTCTTATGTACTACTTTCTTCACAATGCACACTTCAAATATTTACTCCAAAAAGGCTCCTGGAAAAGAGAGCCTACGTAGCATCTCTATATATTATATTTGGAGCATATGCTCAAAGAGAATTCTCATAAACTCTTCTTCATGTAGCACTTGGAAAATGAGTATGCCTGAAATTCTAAGTATAGGGTAAATGTCACATGCACAGGGAAGAATTCATCCATGAGATACGTTACAGATTTATGATGCACAGCTCATTAGGTTTTGTTATCTGATTCACCAAGGTTTCAATGAAGACAAATTGCCAAACAGGAAAAGAGGCAAAGAAAATCCAGTCAATTTATTCTGAATGATCCATTCTTTCCATATGACATTGTGTTGAGGCAAGCCTGCTTTAAATCAAGGCATATGCAATTGGTTTATGCCACAGTTTGATTTGATGGTACTTAGCAGTCCTCATCAAATGGTATTTATTTCATCAAAGCAAAGGAAACAGAAACTTGTCCAGAAATTGGAAGCCCCACTCATTAATCTAACGAGAGATGTTCTTTCTTCCCATTTCACTTTCATGCCTGTTGGGGACAAGAAGGGTCTTCGTTTTATCATTGTTGTCCATACCGCTATCCCATACTGCAGAATCCATGATGACTGCATTTTCGAAAGAGTATCTCCCCAGGGACTGTAATTATTCATCTTTCAGGAGACACAAGATCTATAATACACAAGTGCTGCAGACAAGAACTAGTTTACAGGTTTATCTCATGACTGAAAGTATAATCCATCTTCACTGGCATGATTTAGGAGGTGCCACATAAGAAAAGAAAGAAAATGGGTCAACCCCATTTCAACTTGTATTCCCTTGTTCTCATAGGTCCTATTCTTTTAATTTCTTATTGAAGAGAATTAACACTTGAGTGAGCAGAAGAAATGGGCCCTATTTCCTGTATCCTGCAACACACCTTGTAGCCATTAGGATTGTGCCTGCACCAGGTTTGGACTCCCTGCGAGCTTTCTTTCCCTAGCAGTGACCCAGCCGGACATCACCTCTGCTATGAGCAAGCAGAACAAGGAAGCCCTGCTTCTGATGGAGATAGTGCCTTGAGATTTGAAAATCTTGACATCGCCAAGACTTAAGAGTCAAGCTATTAATAGAGAACTTGACTGTATTAATGGGATTTTCCTAATGATTAAATTGTAAGCCTAAGCCTCTGAACAGGGATGCCCAAGCTTCCCATGTTCCTTCAGTGAATAATACCTTAAGACACTTTCTGGTGTCTCATCCTTACTCTTTTCACAAGTCAGTCATCTCTCACTATCACCATAGAATAGCCCTGTAGCAATTACTGCTACTCCTTTCCCAGGAAAGTTTATTCTGAAGATGGGACTTAAGCTTCTTGGAATGCAATTCAGCATCTAAAGACACTTAAGACAAGATGTTGCCATCTCTCCATGCATCTCAGTTTGGAAGGCCAGGCTGGGTATTTAAAAGAAAATCTGAATGAACATGGTTCCAAACTGAGAATTTGTCTGAATAATAATATGATACGTGCAACCATATTGCCTCCTAAGCACTTATTTTTTCACCCTCATCCCCACATATTTCTAATTTCCATGTGTGCTAAAGTCCCCACTGTGAACAACGCATTCCTCTGTGTTCGTTCTCCCCACACCCTACAATAACCATCTGTTTTTCCTAAAGGGTAAACATAGCTTGTCTTTTTCATCCTGAGACATAAAATGTTACTCAACAACCCCAAAAGATGTGCATTTTTTATACACACCTTGTTCAAATCTACTTTCTGTGGTCTTACATACAGCCTTGCCTGCTTAAAGGGCACCAAGTACTATCCAAAAAAGCTAATAAAGGATTGCTAACATAGAGAGCACAGGGTGTCTAACATCAGGTACATTAGGAAGCAGGCATCAGTCCTGGGTGCTCACATGGCAAAGTATTTCAAATAACCAGAGTCAGACAGGCAGGAACAGCTAAACTGTACTCTAGACATCTAAATTTAAGGATCTGCGTTTCTCCTAATGCAGTGGCTGACATTATTGATTCTGAAAGCAATAGAAGGAACATACTTCTCTGCCTTGCTTTTGCCATTAGAGATTAAAACAGATCTGCTGGGTCTCTGCAGGTAAAAGAGACCAAAAAGCTCTTAACATACCAGTTCAAAATTACAAACAGCAGATTTAAAGGGCCTAAATCCGACCACTGCAACTTTAGCTATCTGAAGCTGTAGCTTGTAAATACCCCTAAAATATAATAAGATGAATGGAAACCCTAAATCTAAGCTTCTTTGAACATGTAAATCCAAATATCAATGTTGCCCCTTGAGGCTGTCTCTAATTTGGAGCCTGTTCCCTGATTAAAGGCATTCCAGGTAGACAGTGCTGGTATATCAAGCCACCAGTCATTTGTTAGGCAAAATTACTGATTTTAATAGGGAGTCACCCTTTGTAATAAATCTCATGATCTCACCAATATTTAGGAAAAATATCCTCATATCTAATATTTATAACTCATTCAATTTATACCATCTAAAGTGAACTTAGTTCAAAATAAACCTTATTTATTTTTCACTATTTCACATCAGTGAGTGAGCTGGCTGATTTATATGACCATTTGTATCACCATAGTGTCTAGGAGAACTTGCTCGCAGTAAGTACCTTCACTTTCCTGGCTCATGTGGACTACCATGCAATTGGAGCTTGCAAACACCGCAAGGAAATGATCACTGGCAAAAAATAAATACAAATTAATTAGATCATTTTCATGAGTCCCAAGTCTTGCAACACAAAAAAACAACCCACAACTAAATGAAATATTGGGTGTCACCTACTCAGACCATGTCCCTTAAATGATATAGTCCTTCCAAAAATATAGCTCATTTATTTATTCTAAAAGCCTTTCAGGTTGTCAGCTCACCTTCATTATCATGCAATTTTAGGATGGTAAATTGTGGCAGGAATTGATTTGTCTGGACTCATACATTGCTAGTTCTCTGTATTTGCCTCCCATGTTACTATAGTTTCTCCCTGACACCTACCCTTCTTTGACATTTTTCTGGGAAGCTGACCACTGTGTTTCAATTTATTAAGCCTTCCCCATGAAGACATCAACTGCCTCCCGGCAACAGGAACATTATATGTCTTTGGGGGATGGGCGTATCCAAGAAAATTTTCTGAGTGAGATACGCCACTTGCTGTTAGCTCTTTAGAAAGGAGGACGCTCTTTACCCTTTCTTTTATCAAAATTATACAAAGGCAGAAATACTGCCTTTTTTGTCAAAATGGTCACTCACAGAGAGGTGAAGAGCCAGTTTTAGAACAGACATGTACAACAGTTGTGTCCTGGTTTTTCAGAGCAAAAATATCTGTTGAAAGGAAAAGCATACATGACACTGTGCCTCTGATACTTCGCAGTTTTGGTCGTGAAATTTGCTTGAAGCCCTAATGCAGCCAGGACCCCCAGACACCAGGGGCATGCTCACTGGTTTTTACATACTATCCCTCGTTTACATGGAGGAAAACAGCAAATTTAGTCTTGCCAACGATTTTAAAGAACTGAACTGGGGTGTTTGGGACATTATTAAAGGACTAGACACTAATTCATAGACAAACATGCTCTTGATTCAAATCTGTTAGTCACAAGAGGTTGCAGTCATTGCAGTGCTGAACATATGCATTCACATGACTGTGTGAATTACAAAAATCATTTTTTTAAGAATATACATTGCAAAACTGACACTAACTGGACATCTCAGTTGCTGGCACCAGGACATAGCATAAGGAATTAATGGGCAGAAGGGAAACAGAGAAGATCAGTAACAAGACAAAATGATGTGACACTGCATCCAGAGGACTTTTAATCTAGTTCTGGAGTCATATAAAAGCTTAAATAGAAAGAGTGAAAACTGAGACAGAAAATCCCCTGGCAGACATTAACTTGTGAAGCCACAAGCCTGCCTGTGCCAACACCACAGGTCCCACTCCTTTAGGACCGTTTGCACACAAAACCTACCTCACAGCTGCCTCCATCGTCCCCTTATTGCCCTGGTCTTTTGTGAGGGCATCCACAGGATCTGGCAAAGAGCAGCTCCTCGTCTGAGCAAGGTGTTGTTTAGTTGCACTCCTGTGCAGCTTGCAATCTAATTTAAAAAGAAATCGAGGTTGTTATAATGACCGATAGTGGGGAGAGAGCAAGGGTAAATTGTAATAAACCCAATGCTTTTAGTGCCAAATAAAGGTCTTCATACCAAAACTTTCTTCCCGTTGCATGTTTCTACAGCATTGAGCAGGATGCTGCCTGGGTTGAGGACAGGATATTCTGCTAAAGAGGCTGTGACAGTGGGCAGCAACACAGACGGAGCTTGTCCTGGCTGTCAGGTGAGGTGAAATCCCTGGAAAAGCAACAAGAGGGAGACATTGCTCCTCCCCAGCAGCAATGAAGCATGGCGGAGCCCCTGGGCACAGAGTGGGCAGTGCCACAGTGCAGATGAAGAAATGATTGGGAGGATAATGAGGTCTGTCCATAGCAGGAAGCAAAATTTAAATGATGGTTTTGGGATTTTAGAAAAAAGAAGACTTTCCTAAGAACCTACAGTGGACCATCAAGAATTCATAGATCTTGAGAAGCAACTGAAAGTTGCTGGACAGGAGCAAAGACTGAGCACTGTTCTAGCAACCAGCTTTGCTTTCAAGCCTTTTATTTAATCTGTCTCACCCATCAATATCCTGGTTTGTTCTGCTCCAGTTTATTCTTGTTGTGGCTTAATTTGCTGGAGTTTTTTTTTATTTAGCTCTGCACATTTGTGTAATAAAGCACAGCTTTGGACCTCAGATACTTTTCCTCTCTTTTAACATGCTTGCTTAAAAGAAAATGAGAGGTGGATCCTTCTGAAAGTGTCAGCTAATTTGTTGGGCCAACCTAATGATACAACTGATGGAATCAAAAATAAAGCCAAATCAAAGAGACTTTGCAAGGCTGTATGTCAAAGAGCACATAGCAACTGATGTGTAAGGCTTTTCAGTAGCTTGCCACTGTGAGTTAACCAGGTAATCCACTAAATCTAGAAATACCCTCCACTTCACAGGCTGTTGGATCTGCTTTAAATGGCAGATACTGGAAAAAAGTAAGATGGGATGAGTTGTCCATTCATGCATTCTTGGAAGAGACAGTCTCTGGGTATTAAGTCAAAGGCCCTATCTGAGGTGGTACAGTGAAAGTGATTTCATAAGACAAAAATGTGGTCTTAGGTACCTTGCTGACCACCCATTTGTGGTTAAGTGAAAGGATATACATCACTGGAAAATATTAATAGCTAGTCTTCAGGGAAAAACAGTGGAATACAGTCAGCATTAATCACATCCCTGACTCTATCTCAGGAGCCAAGAAGAGGTCATTTTTGTTCCATCAGGAACATCTTGGTACTTAAGGGAAAAAATGCATTCACACTTAAAGGTTTCTGTGGTGTAACCATAGAGATGTGTTAATGTAATAATCACACACAGCCATGTAGGGACTTGCGCTGTTTTGTGCAAAGGGAGTTAGCAAAGTCCAACCTTCCTCTACACAAACTTTACTTTTAAAAGTAAAGATAAGCAAATATGTAAGTTTTACAAAAACAGAGTTTTTATTTAAAATTTAATAAGCTTAGTTCCACTAAAATTATTTTCTTTGAGGTCTAAATTTGTGCCAGAATCTCCACATGGTGCAAGTCAGTGCACCCAGGGCAGCTCTGGGGATTTGCACCTGCTAAGAAACTAGTCCATCACTTCCTCAGGGCTCTGACATTCTGAGGACCGTGCTACGACACACGCAGCAATTCTGAAATGCCAGAGTGATCCCACTTTATCACTACATGATCCTGCTGAGCGCAGTAACAAAGCTTGGTTTCTCCATGCACATGCAGTGTACATTTCAGCACACAAGTTTATTTTCCTGCAATGACAGTTTGCCTCCTTCTTTAATTTTGCCAGGAATTACAATGGGCCTTGATGCATACTCATCAGGTGATACTGGCTCAGCAAACTGATTTATTACAGCTTCTGGACAGGATCAAAGTTCATTACACTAATCACCTCCTTTGATAATTCCATAGAGTGCTGTTCTCAGGCATGGTGTGGAACCACAAATATAAATATTCTTAGTGTCCAATAGCTTTTTATCAGGAGATATCTTAATTGACAGTTTCGTTGCTGAAGTGTACACACGTACTGTTAACATTATACTGAGCCATACTGAGCAGGCATAGTAAAACCCAGAAGAATGCACTATTTTCCATATTTGTAAGAAGTGAGCCCAGCTCTGTGGGAACCCATCCCCAGCACAGCACAGAGACATCTGGTAGTTAACAGCAAAGCCACAAATCATATCTAAACTCACCTAAACAAAGCCCAGCTGATCTAATCTATTGCTGGTGACAGTCCTGCTTTGAGTTGCTCTAGGTGGCCCTCAGTAGTCCTCCAGCAGCTCACAGGAAAAAGAAATCCTTCTGGGCTTGAAATGAACTGGGGGTATTTGGGGAGGGGGTTGGGGAAGGAGTTTAAGATTAAAAAAATTGCACAAACATTTCTAATTCACCCAGGAATCTGTTCCCTTTAATCTTGAAAACATATTTCATTTCCACTTCTCTGACATGTTCAAAAGCGTTATTTCTCTAAAAAGTGAGAGGATAATTACCTGTCTGAGCATGAAAAAGTATTATGCTACCTTTAGCTGGTTTCCATTCTGTATATCCACATAACTCCTGTGAGTTCGTGATTGCCAATACACACGGTGTACAGCAACAATACGTTAACTTGTTTTTCTGCTCCTAAAAGGGTTGTTAGTTGTTTCTTTCCTGAACTGTGGCACCACAAAATATATATTGTACTCACTGGCAGCCAGTTCTCTGATCTTCCACTGCTTCCAGCTTACAGTAGCACTATTGGCTTATACCTGTATGTCAGCACTGAATATGCATGCACTGATGAGTACTGAGCCCTACATATACAAGACTGCACTTCTACATGGCTCCAATTTCCTTGCCCTAACAGTTGTTGCCACATGGCTCTGTAGTTTGCTTCGGTTATGCTCATCCCATCATGGTTGCAGAATGAGGAAAACGTGGACGAATTTTCAGAGACCTAGAGCATGACCTAGATAACCCCCTCTTCCCCAGGTTGTTATGTCCCGTCCAGGAACTTTATTTGCCCAAAGGAGCTGGCATAAAATGTAGGGAACAGTCAGAGCTCTGACTGAGCTTCAATTCCTGTACATACCACCAGCAGTTAAGAGCAATAAGGAAAATCCTATTGAGTATACGCACTCAAGCAGGGAAGTAACTTTTTCCAAACTTTATGTTCACAAGGGTGTTTGGGCTCTTAATAGCGGCACCTGAAGGACTGAAAAGCAGAGAACTTGCTTCAAACATAGGCATATTTGGGAACTTCGTACAGTCACATTATTTCGAGAGAACTGTTTGACAAATGAGAGTATGGTGAGTGCTAAACAAAGGTGATCTGTTCAAATAATGTCACAGCCTGAAAGAAAATACCACTATCAGAACTAGTCAAGTGTGCATCCATCACAACTAATAGCTCGTGTCAATCCTCCCTGAGTGACAAGCCTTGTGCTCTGGGGCAGGCAGAGCGGCACGCCAGCCCAGCAGCGGCTGTGATGCTCTGAGCGACTACAGCGAGGCAGCGCACCAGCTGGGACCCTCCAGCTGAGCGGGGGGCTGCTGCAGCCCCAGGGACTGTGCACAAGGAGGCACAGGAGCAGGACCGGGGGATTGAGAGCGCTGGTAAAGTATCTTTAAAAATATAGGTCACAAGCCAATGCTAAACTAACATGAGGAACCAGTTCATTTATTACTTGACACCTGTAATGGGTGGGGTTGGAGAAGAACACATCTACGGGTCCCTGAAGAGCTTGCACTGCTCCTGTCGACAACAGCATGGATGATATCAACAAACATAAAGTATTAACAGCACTGCAACTTTGGCAATTCTCCTTGAGAAACCAAAAAAGCAAAACCAAACAAACAAAAAAACCCAACAAAACCCAAAAAGCTTAGCTGGAAAAGGTGCAGTGGGAGAACTGTGAATTTCCTTCCTTTTCTTGGTTTAAGTCATGCCCAGTTCAAGTTACATGAACACATGTATCTTGGATCTGTAAGGGCTTTGTTGTGGTTACCAGGAAAATAGAAAGGAATGACTGTGCTGGTGATTTTTTTTCGATTATTAAATAAATGACTATAAAAGATGAGTGACTTGTACAGAGAATATGTGATATTTTTCCTCCTTTTCCTGACTATTGTCCCTGTATTCACATAAGTAATTGAGCAGAGACTGCACCAGCCCTTACAATCCCTCTTCAAGGCACTTAGAAGGGATGAGAACTCTTTTTGTCTCATTTGCAGACAAACTTCGCAATTCTGAAGGTTCCTATCCCAGAAAATCAGATTTATGAGATAAAACAACCATAGGGGGAATGCGTGTCTGATGGAGGAAGAAGGTTAATGGTGTGTCCACAGTGTTAACCATGTTTAAACTGATAAGAAAGAACAGAGCAATGTCCTTACCAGGCCTCCTTGATCAGTCCCTGTAGAAAGAAAGTGGAAGGAAGGGAAAAAGATAAATCCAAAGAAGAAACATGGTGGAAATAGTGCAGAGCATGGTAGAAAGAGAAAGAAATATAGGAACAGAATGGAGGAAGAGAAAATGCTGTACCAAAAAGCAGGCAATGAGCTGCACAATACCCCATGTAACAGGGATCGGTCAGTCCAGCTCGTGGTTTGTTCTTCTACCCTTCTTAACTGCACAGGGTGCATGTTCAATGTATTAAAAAATAAGATGTGTTTCTTTATTTTAGGTGCGTTTTTTAAGTTCAAACCACCTTTAAAGTGCATTAGCAATCCTTTAACACCTGACAAAGACGAAAGGCCAGCTACAGTTCTTCCTCCCCAATACACCCGGTCTTCAGCACCGTACTCTCTGCCCCCCAAAATACATGGTAAGAAAGAGCATTCTAATCTCTATGGACCATTGACTTCAATGGGCTTCAGATTGCTTGAGCCATTCACTTTTGTATTCTAAGGAAACGAAGAGAAAGTGTGTGAAGATCAGAGGCAGCTGAATGTCTTTATGCGTAAAATAACTTGAAAGGCAGGGCTTAACCCAGCGAAAGTAAGAGAACATTCACAGTCCACCTACTCTATCCAGCCATTTGTAATTGTGCCACTTGTGACAAAACTAAAAGAAAAAAGTTAAAATTACATGGGAAAGGGAGGAGCTGTGTGAGTCTGAACTAAAAGCCTGAAAAAAATAATTTCAGGACTTCAGCTGTCCCTGCTGATTTCCTTTTAGGATTGACAGCATGTGGCATAATCTTACTCTAATTTTCTCCAAAGGAAAATATGACACTGTATTAACATTAAATTAATCAGAGGAGCCAAATATATCTGTATAACTTATCTGCGTCTCTCTATCTCAGAAAACTTTCCACCCCAACTGAGCACCAGCTGGAAGAGAAATTCTTGCAATGGAGCCCTTTCTGTTTAATCCCTTAATCTTCTCAACCTCCTCAAACAGTAGGGATTCTCTCCTAAACCCGACTGGAAAGTAACATCTGCACTGCTGAAAGAGAGGAAGCACCAGAAGACAAGCCACTGAGGTCTCAGTTCCCTCTCTCCCGCTCAATAGTTTTCTCTTGAAGATGCCTGTAAAGGACAGTTTCTATTTCATGGCAATGACACAGACCAGGCAAAACCCAGGGGCTGAAATATTTTCTATTTGTGAGCAGTTCTGCTTCCCCATTCTTATGCTATGGCAAAGGCACGGGAACTTTAAATGTCAACAAGACCACAGAGATGGATTAACCCACAGAGATGGAATAACCCGTAAGTGTTGTTATGCCCTGAAAGTTACTAGCTTTCCTCCCTTCAACCACCCCTTAGTTGAGGGGCTGCCTCCCAAATGCTAGACCCCAATTTCATAGGTCTCCTGGTTAACCCAGCCTTACAAAATCCTGTGAGAAGTCAGGCACAGCGCTCACAGTCTGGCAATGTCTTCTTGAGGTCTAATAGAAAGAGGAAAACATCCCTCTCTAATTAGAATTAGATGTAGAATGTGTATTGATGTGTAGAATTCCTATGTATTAATGTCTTCTAAATCCCAAATCACCCTAATGTCGGATGACCAGATGGGTCACAAATGTCACTCACTTCATTCTGGTGTCTCTTTGAATATCTGACTTGTTTCCTCCCTGTCCCTTTTTTTCCCCTTTTTTCAGTTCTCATAATGCTGCAATACAAGTATCTGTTGCAGAAAGGAGAGGTGACTGTAGCTAGTCTTACGCTGTTAGACTGGCCTGTATCTGAAACGGCACCCACAGCCAATTAAGGCAAACTTTTTACCAATGCCCAAGAAAATTTTCACAGAAATTCTCCACACTTCCTTCTTTAATAACCCTCCAACTTTATAATAGTAATCACTTCCTCTGGAGAAGAGAGCCTGACCCATGCAATACCTTAGGGTAAAAGCCGCTTTTTGGAAGAAATACGAGATTGGGAGTCAAAATTGGGCACATGCTGAAAAAGGCAGGTGCAAAGTGATAAAAATGCACCTTTTTGGTCTTTGATGCTTCCATTCTTCCACCTGAAGTCTGTAACTCGTGATAGGATGCACTGGATGTACTGTGACTTCTGGTGAGGATTAAATGTAAAGAATGCTCTAGTTTAGCTTTCTGGGTTCAGAAACTGTGATTTGTTTTCATGGTTGCAGTAAAATTGGCGCACAGGCCCACAGCTTCCTTCCGTCTCGGCTGGAAAGCTTCTGGCTCCTCACTGGGGTGATATCCGGCCAGGAACCAGCGAGTCACTGAACTGCAACACGACAGAAAAGATGCCTGGGTGAGACCTTTAGATGGCACTGCAGCGGTGGTCCAGAAGGATATTCAGGGGAATAGGGACCGATGTCTACAAGCAGCCCTGGAGCCCTGTGAGTATATGTAGGGCAGAGTGCCTGCGGGTATTCTCTTCATTCACGTGATGCTGACAATAGTAACCACCTTCTCTGGAGAACAGATACCACTTTCCAGGTTGTGTGTGCCCAAAACAGACCACAGCCTTGGGGCAAACCTTCTTATCCCCTCTCTCTTCCAGCTGAATCCATTACACAGAAGATACTGGAGTATCCCAGTCTCTTGAATCAGGTTAATAGAACATACAAATAATAACTCAAAGATAAGTAAATTATTTCAATGGGGAAAATTCAGGCTGAGTGGGTGCAATATTAACTAGAAAGGCTGGTAAACAGCCTTCCCTTTATCCACTGGGTCCTGGAAAGGTAGCTCCATTACTCCAGTCCTTGTTCAACTTTCAGTGACCTCCTAAGCCAAACAAATCCCACCAAGGTTTGGCATTAAGCCTGCTACCCTGACACAGACAGGCCTCCTTCTTCTCTCAAGTGCTTCTCAGTCTGCTCCCTGCTTGCTGCCCCTTTTGCCCACTGCCCACCCTACCCTTCATTCATGAAGGCTGTGCCATGCCCACCTCTTCTCAGGGAAAAAGCAATTGTCCTCCCTTCATCTCCCCTCCTGAGGGTTTGGCTTGACCCAGAGGGCAGCAGTGAGGAACTTCTCACTTTCATAAGCTCTGTAACATAATGTACAATACACAGTAGTGGGCAACAAATAAATTAGACAAGGAATACTTATGTTCCAAGGTTGTGGTATACTCTGCTGTTTTTATCTCTGCAGTGTTTCTAGTGGGCGTCTTTAGAAAGCCAGAGTTAATGCAACGGTTCATGAGAAATGGAGTGCAATTAGTGAAGGCTCCTGGAAGCATGCAAGGCAAGAAAATTGATCCTTGCAAACCTTGGCCTTAGAGTGGAAAGAAGTGGTTTATGATTACAATGCTTTTTGACCTGTCAGCATCATGGTAGTATATAACAAAGGTGGCTCTGTTCCTCCCTGGAGCTACATTGGAAGGAACAGTGGGTTAAGGGGCAGAGGGCACTATATTGCCCCCTGAGCTATCGAAATGCAAAAGGAGATACACTGCATGGCCAAGAAGAGTTTGTAAAGTAACAGCTTAGCACTGTTGTTGACACACCAGCCCAGTAAGTCTCCATGCTGTTGCATTCAGAAGGTCAAATACCTTCCCTCACTGAGTCTTAAGCAGGAGGCTCTGTGGTGAACTCCAATTTGTGGCCAGCATCTTTTCATTTCTGTCCTGACCCAGATCCTGAGTCTTTTCTCCAATCTGGCATGAGATTGGAGGGATCAGAGGCCACTTTGCTCTATTGTTGGCAGCTAGACTAGCCAGAGAGAGGTGGGGTGGAGGGGTTGCAAAAAAGGCATGTCTCAGAAATTGATACCTTTACCTGGGAAATCCTAAAATGCCACTGTATAATCTGATGGTGCCAGGGACATACATTACGCTGCCCTTGGGAGCAGACAGCTCTGCTCTGCTGAGGCTTTTAGTGGAATAGCGTCGGGTAGTGATGTAAGCACATGCATCTCTTGCTTCCAGTTCTCTTGATTCCATTGCTTTGATTTCCAGATTCAGCACTTTGATGCTGAGGACAGAAAAGAACAAGTTATGAGAATTTTTTCTTTCTTTCTTTCTTTTTTTTTTTTTTAAATCAAAATCTCTGCAAGTGTGCTGAGAATGGGCGGGTTCTGCTACAACATTATTACCGAGACCACTTGTGACACTTTCTCATTAGCCTGTGTAACGGGAAGCCAATCTGCTGCTCAGGAAGCAGCACTGCGAATGATTTTCAGCCACAGATGATGCAGTCTGGCTTTGAACTGCTTAGGCCTTGTTGTAAGAGAAGCACCAGCAATATTCATTTAATGTGCATTGACCTTTCCCTGACCTGGGAGACAGAGAGGGCTCCTGCTCTGGCTTATTACCATGCCTTTTTCTGTAAAGGTTTCTGCTTGGCAGACTACAAAGAAGAAAACATTAAATTCTGTCTGCAAAAGGTGCAGAGTTTGTTTGGCTTCAGCACAGCTGGGGGAGAGAAGCAAGCTTGTTTATTTTTCTCCTCCTGTGGCCATGCTGAGGACACATGCCAACTTTTGAACCTTAAAGGGCAGTGATATGGCGTGGGGGCAAAGGAGTAATTTGGACAATGGGTGCCCCTAGGGCATTAAAAATAACTATTCCCCTCCCCTTCTGTCGCCGCCGTAGGTTCACACCACTTGCCACTCACCAGGAGACCTGTATCTCACAGGATGAACCTGGGGATGACAGGAAGTTCCTGATTGTAGACCAATCTATCAAGTCTCACGCTTTGGACGTGGAACTCTGAACCGCCTCCTGCCTCATGCTGCCTCTGCTCCTAAGCTGATGTTGCTTATATGTGCAGGTGCAGAGCCACAAGCTTTTCATTTCCATGTCCCGTCACAGGAGAAGAGAGATAGGGCATGTGCCATGATGTGAGTCCCCTGACCCCAAAGAAGCCTGACATACTACACAGTGGCAGGCCAGCCCGGCGATAGGACCCAATGGACCAGAATTTGAGCTCTCACAACTCAGTCATAAATGAGGAGAAGGGGAGATATGAGACAGATGTGAAGGGGCATGAAGAAAACATGTCTTCCTTGCAAACCAACCAGGACTCAAGGGAAGAGATCACAAAGAAGCAGAACACAAGATAAAAGATTACTGCTCGACCAAAGCATAAGACTGCATACTTGAGTTGAATAAGCCTTTGCTGACAATACCACAAAATCATCACAGTGCCCAGCTGGGCCGACCATGCCTCAAGACCTGATGTCATAGTTTTATCTCATTTGCCATTAGAAGGCCACTTTTTTTCTATTTTTTTCCCACTCCATCTTGTTTTATGCCTCCTTGCTCTACAGATTATTCTGAAAGTTGAGAAAAACACACGGCAGTTTCAGTTGCCTCATTGCAAGAAGGTCATTCCATTTCCTTCTTGGCCTTTCTTGCTTCTCCAGTTTATGGATTGCTGACCTACTCATGTGGCCTTTGTTTTGATCTCTGCACTATATGCCAGGGCTTGGGAGAACTCATCTAAGGAGCAAATGGGCATTTGTCAGAAATATCTATGCAAAGACAGAGCAGGATGAAGCCAGTGACGTCTCAGAGACCCTGCCCTGGATGCGAAAGGGTTGTGCCATGTTGAACTGCTCTGACATCAGATGATGCTGACCATGCAAGCAAATGTTGGGCTGGTGCCCACTGCAAAGGAGCTGTGAAGCAGGTCTCGCTTTTCCAAAGTGCTGGCCGGTTAGCTGCAGGGCTGTGAACTCTTCCTCTAATATGTGTGCACAAACTGTGAGATTTAGCAGGGGTAAGGGTTTCATTCCAGCTATTTATCCTATGTAGAATCAGAAACCGAGAAAGAAGGAGCTAAATGTGTTTCTGGTAATAAACCAGTTTAAACAAATTGCAGAGTCACAGGACAAAGCCTTGCTGCACAGAAAGCCCAAGATGGGACAATACTAGAGCCAATTGCGCTTACCTGCTAACTGTGGCACTTCTAAAGCTCACCTCAGTGCTACTGCCGGCTGCTTTTTTTGACAGCAAGCTTGAATGTTTACATAAAATTTATAAAAACCAAATGTGTGTACCATTAATTTCTGGGCTTGGTATTTCTGGCATTTCTGGTATTTGGCCTCTAGTGTGCAGAAAGCATGCACCCCCACAGTTCTGATCCAAGTTTGATCAGCTCAGTATAATCTCTGCCCTCTGTTCTGAGATCCCCTCATG
The DNA here is from genome assembly GCA_030449065.1 of Oceanodroma leucorhoa. Lineage (NCBI taxonomy): Eukaryota > Metazoa > Chordata > Aves > Procellariiformes > Oceanodroma > Oceanodroma leucorhoa. The sequence goes on from JASVER010000001.1 coordinate 10,070,533, forward strand.
GGTCCTTGCCCTAATTTGAGATCAATCTGAACATATCCTCTAACAAAATGACTATACCCGATCTCAGTACACTCCTGCTCCACATTCTGCTAAGTTGATTATAGAGTTAATTGGACACAGGGAACAAAGCAATTTAACTTCCCTAGAAGATGACAGCACTGAAATGCCCACAGCCATTGAGAGTAGCTCTATGCAGGAGCTAATTTTTCCACCTCATTTACCACAGGCAGCCTTCATGCACTGGAAGTTTTAGGGCAATACTTTTCATCAGAAAAGAAACGAAGTGCTCAGAAGCACACTGCACCAGCCCAGGACATTAATTTGCTCATTCTCTAATCTATGTCGAGTTGTGCCCCAAATGGCCCTTTTCACCACTGGGAAACCTAAGAGCCAGCAGCATTACAGCTCCTAAGAAAAATTATGCAGAGGATGGAGTAAGCACACTGCTGCTCTCTGAAGATAGCCAAGGAAAACGGGAAGAGAATGGAAAAAAAGGAAAGACTGAGCATTTGGAGAAAACTAAAGAGGAAGAAAGGCAGACAAGAGGAAAGGCCTCTCCTTTGCTGGTGGTGTTCCTTCCTGGACACGCAGAGCAATGGCACTGAACAACTTTGGGAATGGCTTTCTGGTCACCTGGCAAGAGGCTGATGAGCAAGGAGGGAGCTGAAGGCTGCTCCTGAAGTATATCCCTATGGTTTCTGAAGCATTTCAAAGGACTTGTTTCCTCCTGGTGCTCGACAATGCTGGTTACCCTTGGGTGTGGCAGGGTGGGGACCTCTTTTAAAAAAGTTTTCGTCTCTGAAGGTCATCTCAAACACCACTCTGAAGACAATGACAGAGGTAAATGTTGTTTCACCCTCACCCATGGGCTCCAGCAGAGAGAACAGCAAACCCTGCTGTTTTCCGTGGTACCAAGGAAGCGCTCCCTTGTGAAAACAGGAGAGCCGGTATACCCAAAACATCTCAGCCCATCGTGTGACTTGAGCCCCACCAGACACCTAAGCCCTATTCATAGCCATCCTCCCGCAATGGGTGCGGGGCTCTGTGGTGGGGGCAGGAGAAAGGCTGCCTTTCCCAAGCACTGCTCTAGGAAACGCAACCTGTTGTGCGTCAGCCTGTCACCCCCTTTCCCAAACAAAGAGCAGCTGGGAGAAAACCTCTACCCCTAAATGTAGATTTATTAACACTCAGCACCAGGAAAGTCAAGGTCAAGGGTTAAAGCTCGCCTTTATCCATCACCTCTTGATATGACCTTGGTGGGGCTTTTTGCAAAGGGCAGGGACAGTTGACGCCGTAATGAGCTGCTCTTCCCAGGAGACCCAGCATGATGAAAAAGTACAGAACATCCACCTTCATGTACCAGTGCAAGAATACAGGTTTGATTGGTAATAAGTTTCCCATTAAAAATACATGGGAACTTACCTTGGAGATATAGAGAGTAGACCCCACAGGATAAAGTCTGTTCAGCCAGCTTTTAATGAAGGCAATTACATCCATGTATTTGAGGCTTTCCTTCCTCATTCTTCTCCAAAGAAAACAGGCTTATTTCATGGAGGAAAACTAGAATGAAAAATAAATTCACAACTGTTGTTTTTTGACTGGATCAATTACATTTTGATATTTGAATGGCTGTTTTTAATACAACTAAGGTGCATATTTAATATTAGCTTACATGCAGATATAATAGCTACTTTTCAGAATGAAATGTTTTTAAATTCTGAGGAAATTAATAGTTTCTAAAGACACAAGGAAAATACAACTTGGGTGGTCACTGAGACCATTAATTTTAATGAGTTAGCCAATATATCGAATCATACAAGGAAGAATCTAATGCTGTGTTTTCCTGAGGAACTACTGAAGTATTTATTCATTTCTCAATCAAGACTGGATGTCACAAGTTTTGTTGTTTGTTTGAACTTAAATTCAAAATACAGTAAACAATCTGCTCTTACTTCAGTGCTTGCCTTCTCTTTTTCCTGCCTCTTCCTTCCCCCGCAAACATGTATGGAGAACCTGTCATAGTTTGCTCAGTGGATCTATGAATTTTGCTCAGTGGATCTATATTTCTGAACTTGAACTCCAATCTCATATTCATAACTGATGCAATCTGAAGCATGGAAATTCACAGCAGACAAAAATGTCCTCTTCTGCTCCACTGGTCCTCTGTTACTACTGACGCTGACATACTGAGCCTTCATATTTTTGTAGGTAAGGACAGGGGAGAAGGCCAAGTCAGTCACCACTGCAAGCTGGAATGATGCCAAAAAATACCGGCATTTCCTGTGGACTAAAGGTACAAAGACTACACACATAAACCAGTTTACACCCCTGTTTGCTAACAGACCTAAACCAGCAGGATTAAATTGTTCTCATCTGTGAACATTGCACATTTTACCTTCTGCATAGTACAGCATCTTCTGAGGTAAAGTTAAGGATGCAGATGGAGTTCAAGCATCAGTCTGAGAAAAGAGAGGTGCTTTGCAGTACTCAGCTCATGACAACTTTAAAGGTGCCCAGAAAGTTCAGAGCAGACACTGTAAAAACCAACTCTTTTAAAATTGCCTCCAACTGGGGACCAAAAGATGAAGGAACTGTAGTCACTACCATTTTTTAAAACTTTGGCCATGGTTTAAAGAGCTGAACTGAGAACACAGTATGATGTGAATCATGACAGCCTCATAAACCTAAAGCAGACCTGGACCTGCAATATGCCTAGCAAACGGCCAGAGATGCAGGGCCAGTTACTTCTCCACCCACCTCCAGCAGCAGCACTGGTGAAAGCAGAGGCACAAAACATTTGCCACAACACACACACGCTTCCATCCCAGGGACCAGCACACCAGATGGTATAAAAAAACATTAGACAACCTAGGCAAGAGCACTGGGCCAAGAGGGACTAAAGCGGAGCTGAATCTAGGCTAACTCCAAAGCTGGGTAGATTTGGACAAATGTCTCTCAGGCTTTTTTGCCTTTCACTCTGCTCTTCTGGGGGCTCCTAGAGCTGCTAGTGATGAGGCAGCCATGGCAGGCCACCGTCACGGCACTGGGCTGTGTTCTCCTCCACCCCCAGAAGCTGCAGAGAACTGCCACAGGGGAGCTCCCCTGGTAGAACCCACCAATGCCTAGCCCTGCCAGGGTGGCTTTGGGTTCAAATGACATTAATCTGCAAAATCCTCTGATTTCTCCCTGGGCACCTTCTGTGTTGTTTAGGCAAAGTGCCTCTCTCAGAGCACTCTATTCTTTCTCAATATTGCATTAATAAGAGGAATTTCCTTACCCAGAACCAGCAGATACTTCCCCTGGTCCACCCTTCCCTATCCTCCTCCCTGCCCCCACAAAACTATTATTTAATAACAGGAAAAAAATAGTCTGGCAAACAATCTTCCCTCCACCCTCCCTGCTATCTGTTTAAATATCCTTGACTGCAAGACATCCAGTACAGAACAGTCATCAATTTTTAATTCATTTAATCTCTTGGTAACAGTGTTCTCGTGAACTGAAGGGCCCCTGAGGAAGCTTCAGAGAAACCTCAGGCTAGCATCTTTCACTGGATCCAGGGATGAGGTTTTGTGAATACAGTGGACTCCGTGCAAATGAATGTATGGGTTAACGGGGGAAAAAATATTTAAACCTGAGTACCTTTAACCCCCAGCCAAATCAAAACACACTGTAAACCAAAGCGCTGTACCTTAACACAGCACAGAGCAAAACAAGCATCAGGGAGAGAATTCCCTGCATCAGAGTTGTTCATGATTCAGCAAACTTGGGAAGGAGCCCTCTGAGTAAACATGTTGGTTGTTTGTGCTCCTGGTCCTGCTACTGCTTCGTTCTTGTTCCAAGAAGCTCAGAGTAATTAAATTCTGCCTGCTTAAATGCCCTGAAAGTCTCAAGAGGGGATAGTGTTTCTCCTCGAGCCTGTAAGCGTGGGGGAAGCCAGTACTGTGTGTATCTGCGTCGTTCTCCAAAAAACTGTCTTTCAGGAATGGGCAAAATGGTACCTGCGTACAGCGTGAATGTTAATTGGCTCTACAGCCATGTTAGGGCAGAGAGCAAGAGGATTCTCGGTTATATTCAATCACGTCATACAATGGTAGCACCCAAAAACCCCAGTAAGAATTGGTTTTCATTGTACTGGAGCGTTGCATGAAAACAGGGAAAGAGCAAGTCCCTGTCCCCACTATTTTATAATCTAATGAAACAGGTTAAAAAAGAACCTATAGCTCCAGTTCTGTGACAGCTAGAAATGGTGCATTTTATCTGAACCTGAGCTCTCTCATTGTTGGATGTGTAAGAACTACAGTTGTCTGGGAAGGCTTTGGGAAAGGGAAACAGGTTTGATCACACTAAGTATGACAACGAACTTAATGCATGCAGCCGCATCACCTCTATAGCATCCAAGCAACACAAAATGTGCATGCACGCATAGCTCTGGATATCCAAAGCGACTGCCCTATGCCACTGGATATCAGAGACAAATGCAATGCTAACAAGGGTGGCAGGAGAAAGAAGCCTAAAACCTTCAGCCTCTCCTCCCACCTCCCCCAGCCCTCCTCCCTAGTAGATATCCCTGTCCAGTGTTTCATTACCTATAACACCTGGCAAGCTGCTCTGTAGGGGTGGGCATGGCCCAGTCCTGTTTGGCTTCTAGAGGTTGATGCTGAATAGCTAATTAAAGCAAACTCAGTTGCAAAGAGACTATGACTTGTTCACAGTTACAGTAAACCACAGGACATAATTTCCTGTCTTTCCACATGCACCTTAACGTAGCAATCTCCTACTGTAATGACAGGCAGCAGAAGACGAGGCATTACGCTACAGAGCTACTCAGTAAATGAATATGTTGTACTCAGGCTCCTTGAGATTATGCAATGGATAGGACATTTGGGGCTCTATTTTTCCAAAAATGGTGACTAGAAAATCGTGATGCAAAGCGTGGCCTCAATGTTTAGTGCCAAAGCCCTTGTCAAGACACCCTCTGGTAGAGCTGCAGCTCAGCCAGACACATGGATGCTGGGACAATTTGCATAGTTACAATTTCTTGCAGAGACTTCCCCTAATTTATGATGCCTTTTTCTAACCAGGTTATTTGTCATTTGCCAGCAGCAACCCCTGATTCTTTGCCTGTGAACCTCCTGCTCTGTTTCACACTATTAAGAACATTATTTTCCATTCTCCTGTCAGTGGAGAGTGCTGGTGATTAGCACTGCAATATCTGGTCCCCTTTATTGAAAATGTAAATCCTTCCTTTTTGCAGGGTTTCTTTAGCCAGGGGTGTTAATACTTGGTTAATAGAATCAGGCTGCCTTTTTCTTCATCTTTTGTGTGCATGTGTGTTAGGGAGGGATTTTTTTTTTTTTATCTTTTGGTCAGAATTTATTATAGTCTCTCCTTTGATTCTTTTTTCTCCAGAGGGGCTACTTTGAGTTTCCTTGCTTTTTTACCATGATTATCTTAATGATTTTCTAAAATCTAGCACCCAGAACACTCATTGTTCTGTGTCTTTTCTGGATTCTGCAGTCTCTAAAGGGTGCTTAAGAGTGTGTCCTTGAGGGAAGAGTTACCTGTGTTCATCATCACCCCTCCACACCTCAGTAGGAAGAGGACTGAGAGCTGGGAGCCTTCCTTCACTTGCTGCACAGATAAGGCTTTCTTTGGCATTCCACAATCCTCCCTTCAACCTGAAGATCCTTTCAGCATTTGGATGGTAATGACATCAAAGATCACCACCCATCGCTCATAAGGCATTCTTCCATGGACAAAGCATGATGTGAAGCATGGGTCACCTGTTGTAACCTCAAGGATCACAGATTCTCTTCCAGGTGGAAAGGTGAGGCTGCTAAGGTCCAAATGCAGACCAGAGAAGGCTGCAGGATGAAGTGCAGGCAGTTTTGTGTTGTGTTACAGTGCTATAGTCTTTTAATGCTAATCAGGTAGTAGTTCAGTGAAAACTCCTCTTGTTTTGATGTGAAGAGCACAGATCCTATCTCCCACAAATTGCTGTTGTGATGAATTTCTTTAAAAGGAAAGGCATCACCTAGAGCAATGTAATCACCAAAGGAAGAAAAGTGTCAAGTCATCTGAAGCTTTGTCTCTCCTGATTGCAATCATATTTTATTCTCAAGTAAAGAGAAGCTGCTGTGGCAATGGAGCTAGGAAGCAGTGGCTGTTCAGCATCTGTCTATTGTGGATATGGGACTCTAAGACCATTTTCCAGGTAGCCCCAGTACACAGATGGTCCCCCACAGGAGATAGTTTCAGCAGGCACACCTAGAGCTGGATGGACCTGGGGGAACTGGTTGACTCCCTCCCTCCATCTATCCAGCCAGCCAGCCAGTCAGCCAGCTGAGGAGGCCAGGAGCAATGGGAGGACACCGGGGCCCTTCCTTGCATCTTCTACAAATAAGAGCGTGACATTGTCAGAGTTTCCATTTTACTCCTTCCTTCTAAATTCCCATTAATACGTCTGTGTTATAAATAAGACGCCCCCACACATGAAAACGTGGGAAGGTGTTGCTCACAGAGGTGCACAGTTCCTGGTATCTGACCCACTTAGAAATGCAACAAGCTTCTTAAGACCCCTACCATTTTGATGGCACTTCAGGCGCCTGCAGAAGATGCCATCCAGTGGCAGCAAGGTAACATTACAAGAGCAGGCAATGAAATTGGCCTTTGACACCATCCTTGAAAAAGTTGTATCCGGTCATGACTTAACTACATAAGCAAAACACCCAGGATGTGGGCTGTGGTGAAGATTTGAGTGACATCCATCTCTAATTATGTCAATTGGATAGCTTTTTTTTTCTTCAGAAATCCTTAGGCTTTTGTTTGCAGGGAATAAATAAAGAGGGATTAGTTACATTTATCTGTGTTTTCCTAAGTCTTTACAGAATAACTGTTATGTGTAATTAAGTAATTTGACTGTCCTTGACCAAGCTGATAGCAAATTACCAGACATTACTTACAAGGTCCCATTGTATTTTAAGAATAGATTACATGGATCTGGAATTTATTGATTTTTATTTACCTTTTGACAGGCACAACTGGAAATAATGGTCTTATGAAAGTGAAAATGCAATGTGCTTTGACAAGCTGTCTTTATCTAGCAGCATTGCTTTGCTATATGTCTGTCTTCTCCACAAAGGCTCTGCACTGAGCCAGCTGCAGAGCAAGTCTTTTCATTCACAGCTTTCCCTTGCCCAGTGTCAAATATGTGCTGGTGGGATATATTCAGGTAGCCTTTGCTAAGCAATATCATCCTGGATTTGCTCTCTGTGATCCAGTTAACTGATATGTAAATAATTCACACTCTTTGAGGATCCAGCTTAGCTGCTTCCCCTATGCTTTGCTGCCTCTCAAATCACTAATCCATATACCCTCTTCTTAAAATCTGCTTCCAGTGAGGTTTCCTGTATAATTGTCACCACAGATTGATGAGTTTCTCTTCAGGAACCACGAAGCATTGATGTGCAGAGAGAATGTAATACCATTCTGTCTCAAAATAGATTCTCTTGTCCAAGATACAGATACCATTTCATTTACCTACTTTGAAGGTACTTTACTGAGCATGCTAGACCCTTACAGATTCACAGGGAATATGTTCTCCTTACAACAGAGACCGGATACTCCACCTTAAAATTTACTAATCGTATTCCACCTTTGTTTTATAGGTGTGTATTAATTTAGTATAACCACATAAACATACTTCATACTAACCATACGCACCACTCAGCCAACAGAAGGCTTGGAAGCATGTCCACAGCTCCTGTCAAATGGCAAAGAGAAAAAAATCTTCCAAAGAAACACTGCACTGATGCGTTTGCCAAGAGGCCTGGCCAGAATTGATTACAGCCAACCACTGTGCTCTAGAAAGTGTGGTATCAAGGCTAGGTCATCAAAACTGAAAGGCAGCAACTAATCGTAATTAAAGGGTGGGGTTTTTTGTCTTCCCCTGGGAACTAGCTCTCAGGGTGGAAAATGAAACTCTTTCACTAAACCCCATTGTGTGGCTTTGTGTTCCAAACACACTGGGGAAAATAAGGGGAGGAGATTCAATAAGTGCATCTAGGAGAAACTTGGGATACAGCCAAGAGTCGTGATCTGGACAGTGCCAAGACGACAGGCAGCACAGAGGGGCTGCTTCCAAAAGAAGTTTTGTAGAGATTTTATCCCTGCCAAACCCTCCTCCCAACCCTGTAAGTAAGCCATGATGGTTATGTCTTTTTTAGCATATGCAAAACCTCTGTTCCCAGAAATTAGAACGTAGTTGTAATGTTTGTTTCTTGAGGAAACCTAAGTGGATTTCCTCAGAGAAGTAAGCTGCACTGAAGGACAGATGCCAATGCACAGACAGCATTTTGGGTATTCTTGGTCGAGGTGGGCATGAGGCAGCCCGTGCCTGTAGATACAGGGACTAAACTGGCCTAGCTTCCCGGGACATGGGATTTCAGGGTTTGTTTCTCTGCTGACCTGGCCTGGCACACAGGCAGCAGAATATGCTCCAGGGAAGACAGCTACTTTCAACAAGAGAAGTGGGAGACAGTGGGGGTCCCCCAGCCCAGTCTGAGGCAGCCACAGCAGCAAGCTGGGCTGAAGCACTGGTTACCCACTGCTTTGGGTGAGGTTTACCACGGTGGGATGAGCTGACCCTACCTGCTTGCTGGCATGGCTAAAGGCCAGTCCTTCTCTCCAGTCCTCTCCTCCTCCCTCCTCTGCTTGCATTTGGATGTGTGTCTGGCTGCTTCCCTCAAGCCAGCTCTGACTCTCAGTCTGCCCTTGGTGAACTGATTCAGCTCATTAAACTGGCTGAAAGATAAATAACCATTCCTGTGAGGGGAGAAGGGCAGGACACACTCCTCAGGGACAGGGAGAAGCAGCCCCAGAGACTTCAGGCTGTGAGAGTGGCCAGCCTTGACCAATCCTCCCCTTCAGGTGGGCCAAGGAGGGACAAGCAATCAGGATCCTTGCACAGGGTACCTTCCTTGAGGTTATGTGCCCTGTCCCCCTACCTGCATGCAGACTGGCAGCTAGAAGCCACCAGGGAACCTCACCTGCCCCTCACACACTAAACAGACCACCTTCAGCATGAAGGCATCTCCTCTCCTCTCTTTCATCTCCCACATGCAGCATCACCAGTCCTTACAGCTTGCCAGAAGTCCACCACCAGCAGCCATAGTTGTGTCAGCTTAGCCTGAATAGAAATGTCCAAGTTTGATTCCCACTGAGATGCATGTGAGGGCTTCATATGTGCCCCTGAAGGAGGATCCTAATTATTTGGCTTATTTTAGGAGTTTTTGTAATACTGGCCTAGCCCCTGTCAAAACCACAAATCCCACAGATCAGAATATTAGATACGTTGTCCTTTTTCACCAAAGGGAGCTCAAACTTAGTTCAGTTTCTTTCTTCTCTGCCATGGGGAGATGCAAAACTTGTTTCTTCAGTAGCCCAGCCGTTGGCCCTTTGTTCTGTTTGTACAAAGCAGAATACAAAGAATCCTGAAGAAGCAAACAACCACATTAAACTATTTTCATATTCGTACGACAAAGAACAAGCATGTCAGAAACATTTTGCTTTTTCCCTTGGAACCTACCTTTTTCTGTAGGCACTTCTTAAAACAGCATAAAAAAATAGAGCACCCTCACTTCATTTCCCTTTTAAATTGGAATGGGGGGGAGAATCACACAACAGAAAAGAAAAATTCACTTTCCTAAATGGTCTTCTACAACCAGCAGCACAGCAACTTAGAGCTGACACTGTCCCTTCAGGTCTTTGGGTCTTGGCCAGTTCACTGTAAAGAAAAAAACCCCAACATGTTTGGATTCCTTGCAACAGCTTTTCTAAGTGGCTGCTCCTGCTGTTTTGCAGCTGCTGCCCCACACTTCACTGGAGAGCACTGCTATCCCATGAGATGCTCATCTGCTCCTCAGCCCTGCATGCTCAGCCGGGCAGCCTGGCAGTCTTGCATGAGCACTGTGCAATGCTCTGGTCTGCGGTGTGCACGCTTGCCCTGACCCTGTACATTGACTGCCTCCCCAGCAGGCAAGCTGACACCACAATGGCTCTGTACTCAGACGTGGATCCCCTGATTGCTCCTTTCATCTCTGAACCCAGACAGTTGTTCCCCTCAGCCAGCAGTCTCTCTTGCAGTGATACGCATGGGGTGTCACTGCTGGCTCAGGTTCTGGTCATTGCTGGGCCTGGCCATTTCTCCTCAGGCAGTATTTTGCAAGGCTGCCAACCTTTACCTGTCCCCACCCTGTGGGGTTCACCCTCTGCTCCCTCACATGCGGAAAGGAGGACCATCACTGAAGCACAGCTCTGCCATGAGCTTGAGCATAAATATAGCTTACACTGGCCAAAACCATTCAAAAGCACATCACTGTGTGTCTCATTTTTATCACACAGACTTTCTTTCCTTTGCTGCCTGAGAGCCTCGTGGAGCACAGCAGTTAGGCTTTAGTTAGTCCCTGTGTCTCCATACTTTCACTGAAAAGCTCTTAAGCTGGGAAGATGCTGTGGAGCAGCTCTTTCTCTCCAGACACCTAACCTGGGTCTCTTGACCTCATTAGCAGTGGAATAGAGGCCATCTATAACAGATTTTTCTTACATCTGATTGCTGACTGTGTGGAAACTCTTGCTGTAATACCTTCTCCCCATTCAATTTTTAACAGATTTGGACACAATCCCACCTAATTCAGAGATGTATCATCATTCCTTCTGAAATCCTAGAGTGTCTGAGGATAGCTTTTAATTTGGAGGGCTGCAGAGAGGCTCCCTCCTGGTTTTGAGCTTTCAGCTTGTGCAGGGATCAGGGACAAACAAAATTAGTCATGCGCTTGCTGACTAAGCATCTCTCTTATTTAGAGACAGTTCCATCTTTGTAAAGGTTTTGCTCTTGACAGAGATGCTTTACGCTAATATTTTTAATGAGTATTTATTACAATAGTTGCATTTGTCAGTCCCTTGTATGTACTGGCCACTATGGAGATTTAACATAGAGAAAGGAGATGATTGACTGAATTCCTCGTGAAAGATCAAATACATGTAGTCTCCTAAAAACAGAAAACCTCACCTGAAAGTTCTTCAGCTTTTCTTACATGGCAGCACCCATTCTGTTTTATATGGTGCCAACAAGACACTTAAAAATTTCCTGGACGTAATAACCCCTTCTACCCTGGCAGCTCAGCAAGAACGGCTTTCTCTGAAATCTCCCTAATCAATTGACTTCGCCAAGGCTTTCGCTTAACAAATCCTGCAATTGCTTCCAGCATTTTCCCACAAGTGATACCAAATTAATGGGTTTGTAGTCTCCTGGTGGGTCTCTTGGCCCTTCATCGTCTTATTAGGCACACTCTGGCCTGCTGGGAGAAATGTACTGCATTGATAAAGATGCTGGATGAGGTTCATTTCATGTCCCACTTTCCTTTTGCATTCTTGGACTCATGCATGTCAAAATGTTACAACGAACATGGATAAGATTAAAAAGCTCCAAGTCCCTCAATATGGGCACATCTCACTTCATGATCAAGCCAGTGTCCTACATGTCCTATGAAGTCAATGCATGCTATTCCAAATCCGTCTTGTATTTAATATCTTGGCCCAAATTCAAAAGAGCATATTCTTAAAATATATTTGGGTGCTTAATTGTACACGCAAACAAAATGTTCATAAGAGTAATTTAAGGACACAGCAAATCTAACTTTATGCCTCTGTCAAATGATCCAAAACAAAACAGTATATGAAATCATTACATTTTTAAGCAATGATATTTTGAGCACACAACTGCTTTCCGAATGCTGTTTTTTCTGTCATATGTTTAGAGTCACTGTCCTTAAACAACAGACTTTTCTTAGAAAGAACAGCAAAAAACAGGGTTTTGTTCTTTTTCTAAACAGTCTCAGCTCCATTCCTGCCTTGTACTAGAAATAGCTTCTTTTCCAGGTATTTCAGTAAATCCCAGAAATAGCTAATGGTTGGCACCCCCACTGCACATGAAAATGCTCACACTTCACTTTCCATACTCTTCTTTTGGCCACCCGTCATGCCACATGTATGACAGAGTTCATCTCTTCTTCCTTCGGAGAGATGCCTCAATGCATCAAAACACCAAAAGAAAAACCCCTACCCTACACCTAAGACAGAAGTTTCTTTCACAGAATCTGTGTTCAGACTGCCAGTAATTGCCAGTTCACTTAATTTAGGTGCCCAACTTAACTGCTCCCCTAGAACTGGTAAGTACCTCTGGCCCTAGGCTTCCCTCGAGGACAGATATTGATTGTTGGGCTGGAGAGGTGCTCTAGAACTTGAGGGTTCTGAAACCACTTCTTCGGCATCCTTGGACAGGGATCCCACCACCAAGCCCTTGCACACCCTGGGGATGAAATCTCCCCACAGCTTCTCAGGGCACTGAGCCATTGTACAGCCAGGAATACAGCCACAACAGAGAGAGGAAGAAGGGCAGGCAGAAGATACTTTGGTCAGCCTAGTTGTTGAGATACAACCTGGGAGGAGAGAGATAAAAATGTCCTGGGTTGTTTCTTTCTGACAATAGTCCAATATACACACAGGAATGCAGCAAATAGCTCTCCAGTTCTGGTCCTTGGTGTGGATGTTGCCTGCTCAAGACAGTCTTGGATAAGATGGGAGCTATAAATCATGATGCATGCCAATCATACATTCACAGATTATAAACTCTGAACAGTGCTGTTCTCCAGCATTCTTCAGTCAACAGTTAATTACTTCGTTCCCCTAAACCATTGGACTGGAGAAAATAGGGACTTGAAGCACGCTCAGGTTACAGTTGCAAGCAGTGTATTTGAGGTAAATGTCCCTATTCATTCAACAGCTCCTATGAACCCGATCACCATTCTTTGTTTCTGGAGGTTGGTAACACAGGTAGATCTCTGCATCTCTTGATCTTGTTATCAAAAGTTTCCCTGGGGTTTTTTTTGATTGCTTTTTTTTTTTCTTCTGAAAGGCTTATTTCTCCTGTTCTTACCCCATCAGTGATTCCTAGACCAATGCACCTTCCTTCCACCTCCTTTTTTTACCTGAAGGTGAAGGTAACTTTTGCTGGAGTGGAATTCCAGGGGATTCTCACCACTTCATCAAATAGTGAGCAGTTGGATAAATGTAGCTTTATCTCCTGGAAGATATCCTCAAACTCTTCTCACTAGTTTTGATCCCCAGTTACTCCAGTAATGCTGTCTCTTGAAAGGGACTCAACACTTGATATATTTTGCCTTCAATGACTATCATCAGCGCATCTCTTACAGTTTATAACTTATACCCATCTCAAATCAACCCTCAGAGGGGATAAAATTTATCCTCTTCCTGAAAGTTCTTTTGAAAATTCCTTTCTGTGCCAATAGTACCACCTCTGGCAGCCTGTGTTCCTGTTCCCAGCAGGCTGGCTAGGTCATTCCTAGTACAGCGCATAGTTTCAGGTCAGCCCATTCAGCATCTCCTCCATCACTCTTAAGGAGAACACTTCTGAGCAACTGGACATGATGCCAGTCTCTGGTGACATCATTTACATTCAGTCTCGGGCAGTGAGTGTTAGGCAATCACTGTCACATCCAGAACAACATCTAGCACCACTGCAGAGCAGCATCAGCCCAGGCAACTCCTATGGCTGCTGGGACTTAAAAGGGATGCAACCAGGGCAAGAAATGTCCATCAGTCCCTCTAGCAATGTATATGTCTCCATCCTGTTGCATTTCACCATGCAGGATACTGGGTTTTGCTTCTGGCACCAGGGCAAAAGAAAACAGGTTCACCAGAAACTTCTCCTCCTTTCTCACATATGTGAAGGAGACAGGAAAGGGTGGAGCAAAAAGGGACCCCACTAAAGGCATCGAAATGCTCTTTCTGTTGTCGTGACTGCTGGTGCCTGCATGTTCTGGCAAGACAGGAAAATCATTGCAGCTCCTGGATATTTCTTTTTAGTCACTGGCTATTATCATGCTTTTTCCATACTTCAGGCAGCTCCATGATCTGTTTTTATGGTCTTTGGGTTTGTGACTTGCTTTTTGCTTTTCTGCCTCCAGACTTTCTCCCTAAGATATTTCAGAGTCTCTGTAAGTCGACAATATGGGAGTATTAACATTTGCCCCGAGCTTCAGTATGAGCTAGGCAGCTGCCCTTTGCACAAGAAATGTTTATTTTGTTGTCAAGGGTTAATTAGCTTTACAGTAGTCCTTCTTTGTCTCCCATTCTCACTGTCTTGGAAATTTAAGGGTTTTTTTGTTACAGATCACAGCCTGCTGTTTTACCAGCTCTGAAATTGCAAGATTGACTCAGAAACCTTAGATCAATCACAAACTATGTTAGGTCTTCATCTTTTCTTTATACTATCAGTCTAAAAACATGCTGCTCATTTCAAGGGCAGTGCAACACTTTTCAAATATCTGTCACAGTTTCATAGACAACTACCTCTGCCTGAGTGGACAGAAAATGATTAAAAACATCGAGTTCCTCAGGACCGCCTATGGTCAAAAATAATGCTGCCTACTGTCTTCTTTTTCCTTTGCAGAGATGACCTGCAGCTGTCTTTGTACTTTCCTCAGTTATCTACCATTTTCCTGGAAAATTCAGCACTGGCAGTGCTTCCCTCTGCCTTGTAATTCCAGAAGTGATGGCCTCACACAGCTTACCCATGGTGTTGTGTGCTGTCTGGCCGGAGCTCAGAGCCACTGAGTGTCCCAGAGGAGGGCTCCCTCTGGCATCTCAAGCTCTAGCTGGTCAGCATGGGGTTAGCCTAAGCCTTTGAAACACACTACAGCTTGTTCCAGCTGGTTCTTGGCAGACTCCCGCAAAGCTATCACTTCTTCTCGCCTTTTGTGATCATTTGCTGGTCAGATTGGTCGTGCACTGCCACCTCCAGACATGCTTTTCTGGTATCGGCCTCCAGACCAACTCTCAGGTATTAGCATTCACAATTATGACAGAGTAAGGGAAGTCAGCTGTCTCTGGTGGAGCAAGTTGGCTGATCCATAGCACTGGAGGAGACTGTGATAATGGAGATCTTCCTGGAGAAGATCCTCAGTCCCTGTGTGACTGTTGTCTGTGTCATTCCAAAGCTGCTGTCTGTCTTCCTGCATCTGGGCTTTGCTGTTAAAGATTTCCTGGTATTTTGCTGTTAAATATTTCCTGGTATTTCTTTGCCCTGTCCATACTCCTTGATCCAAGGGATAGAATATCTACGTGTTTGTCCATTGACCCCAGCTTCAGTCACATTTTCAGCCTGGCTACCACAAGAAATGGAAAACCTGAGCAGACATCTGTGGATATACCAAATATAAACCCCACATGGATTTTCGCCAGCATATATCTCTTAGTATTAAGTGACACTCTTTTGTATTGGGGCTGAGGCACTGCTGAACCAAATGGAGAAAGCTAGAAGTAGATGTTACTGTCAGTGGAGAAATTTGAGAACATTTAGCTCATTACCAGTTAGTAGTACATATACATTGCACAGTGCTGCATACTCTGTCACCAGCAGAGACAGGAATGGGATAACATTAGTAGGCTGGGGAGAACGAAAAGATTTGAAGCAGCCTCCCTAAGTAAGAATCAGCTTTCCCCCTGCTTGAAACGTCAAAATGCTGGGTCTTGAAACGGGCAGCGGCTATGCTGGGTCATATGATGAAGGCTATGTCCTGGAAGTGTGCCTCTGAACAGAGTGCTCTGCTAGGTGTTAAGTTCCCCACCAGCAAGGTCCTGCCATAGGCTCTGTCCTGTTCTGGATCCCACATGCCATTTGAGGCTGGTCAATGAATGACCAAGGAGGCTGACCTGATGCACATTGTCACAGAGCAGTGAAAAACCTCAGTCTTCAGCTGCAAATGAATGAGAAGCAGGTTTACCTACCATCCAGCACAGAATTGAGAGCCAGCTGTGTGATGCTTATGTCCAGCTCAAGAAATTTGCTGCATTACTGATATAGAGAAGTGGTACGTTAGCTCAAGGGACTTCTGAAGGGAAGAACCAAAAGCATTTTGGATTACATCAGCTCAATCAATTGGACTTCTACACAAAACACCCACTGGAGCATCTAGTGAGAAAGGTTGCATACCTGGCTTGTAACCTAAACTTCTGAATATTCACTTGCATAGCTTCATTGCTGCTCCAGGGAGATGCAGCAGCAGCAAGATCTTATGCAAGTGTGTGACAGGTTTACAATTCTTCTCCAAGTCCCAGCTGTTGAAGAGGTCAGAGAACTTCCAAATGCAATTACATATCCAGTTCAGATGGCAACTGCCAGCAAGGTAAATGAAAAAATCCCAAACCCCCACATATTCTTTACTAAGCACTGTAGGATGTCACCTCCTCCTGTAAATTTTTGGTGTTGCCAAGTCTCATCTATAGGAAAAGTATAGTTGGAAAAGTACCACAGCTTCTTCTAATAAGTTAGTCTTGTGTTTTTAGTGAACTCCAGTATCAGGAAGCATTTTTCAAGTGTTTCATGGAAAATTAATTTCTTGCCATATTCGTTAATTGGACTGCATTTTAATCGACCATTTAACCAATAATGCAAGACATTTATATTTTGGGATTTTCTGTCTCAAAAACAACTCCTCCTCACAGATCCCACTTTTCATAGCCATGAATCATGACATCACAGCCATTTCCATGGAAAGACACTTACCTCACAATCTTTGTTGCGTTATCAAACAGAAGCAGCTGGGTAATGTGGGTGAATAATCCTGTTCTGTATATTCAGCAATAGCAAAATGAATACTGAAAATTACTAGCAAACTAAATAGCTACTTCTATAAATACTCTCTTTTCAAAAGTTCACCCTATTTTAAAAGCCACTTGTTAAACGCTATTTAGTATATATATAAAGACTGATGGATGAAGACCAAAGTCCTTGAAGCAGACTCAGGAAAAGTACCTCACAGCTAGGAGTAAAGTAAATTTCCCTATCAGTTTGCCTTATCTGTATGATTTTTTTTTCCATCAGCCATGAAAAGGCATTTTGCTTTCTATCACTAGCAACTGCTTGGGCATTTTGGTTTAAAAAAAGAAATGCAAACAAGTGTCCTGTACATCAGTTACCATAGCACTTTCCACCACTGCCTTTCATGCCCCTCAATGTTGAGAGGCGACATTAAGCCCCCATTTTCTCCACAACAAATGGAGACAAGTAGACAAGTGATAAACAGTGAGTGATGAGCACAAAAATCTTTTCTGGAGAATCAAAGAACTCTGTTTAATCGGAATCAGTGGAAAAGGATGTGAGCTACAGTGGGAAAACACCTCAACAATTTCAAACCAACCTAACTGAGGCCAAATGCAAAGTTGATACCAGTGAGCACACCACCTTGAAAAGAAACAAACATCTTTCTGTACACCATGATCTGAGTTGCTCGGGTACTAAACATGATGACCCACCATGTTGTTATAACTAATGATAGCACTGTTAACAGAAGAAGAGGGCCCAAGAGCATCAGGGCACCATGATACCACTCATTCTTAGAAAAGGTATCCTACCCTACAAGTGAAAAAACTTTGTGCTACTGAGACTTGTCCTGTCTTTGTGCTTGGATTATGAAGTAATTTCTTCCAGGAATTAAGACATACCATGCATATTGGATGCAAAATCCAAGCCAATGATTTGTCACTAAAGGCAAATCTGTCTGCACGTGGAGAGAAAATGTGCACCAAGTAGCATTGAAAGCTCTGGAGATTTTGCATAATAGAGCTATTCCCCTTCCTTCACACTGAAACAAGTGAATGGGATCTTTTTCCCCTCTTCTCTCTTGAAAATATTAGAAATCATTACCAAAGCTTGGCTATTACAGTCCCTCTGCTTAAAAGCCCCTGTTTTCTTCTTCATGTGAAAAGAACGTTGAATGCATCACATTTGCCGCTGAACAAATGCACTTGCCAGTTCTCTTAAATGCCAGCACAATTGCTTTAGCAAAGTTAATAAGGGGGGTGGTAATCTGAACAGCCTTATTTTTGTCCTTAGCGTTCACCCCCAAAAGGAAATGTGCTTCTTACTAATAATAGTGTATGTGACAGAAAATACCAAGTACATGCAACTGTTCCCATTCACTTGCCAAAATGGATAATTCACATCAGGGCTTAAAAAAGTAAAACAAAACAAACAGAAAAACACCCCAAGTAAACAAATTAACCCTTCCCCTCCTACCAGCAATTCCTCTAAACCTGAAGCTTGAATCTAAATTATTTTGCCAGTGACCAGAGGGTGAGTTAAAAGGAAGAAGAACAGAGTTCGTGTTTATATTCCCTGAGGACCACGTAAGAAACCATCCTGTCTGTCACATTTTTTTCTCCAGCCAACCATTAAGTGCACCCTGCCAGTGTAAAAGAGACCTGTGGAGGAAACAGCTTATTCACACCCAAATTTGTTTCTAGTCATCCGTTTTTTGTAGTGCCCAATACGATTTTGTCAGGCTCAAACATTCAACAGTCATAAATCCACTTTCCTCCTGCTCCCCCCCTGAGAAATTGTGTAACTGGGCTTGAAACCAGGGAGGTTTCACTGAAATTTATTAATAAATGTTGCAGGTTTTTGTTTGTTTTGGTTCCTGATTTCTGAAGCTAGATGTACTCACAGTCGCACTTCCAGGGTTTTCTGTAATCACAAGGAATGACGTTCTTTACACCCCCTTATTTCCAGCGGCTGAAGCTGTAGCGTGGGAAACAAAAGTGATTCAGTATCATACAACTCCAGATGAAACAGAGATGTGGCAATGCTGCTGCCCTGGCAGTTCAAGCCCAGTATGCTTAAACCACAAAAACCCAGCATACAGCCTTCCAGGGTGCTGGAAGTGAATGCCACAACTAAATCAAGGGAACAAAACGGACTGAGATAGTTGGATGAGGGTATATGCCTGCATCTCATTAACAACTTGTCTCATATGAGCAACCAACCTCAGAGAAAAGTCTTCTACTGAAAGTTTAACAGATAGCATTCCCTCTGCTACGTAACCAGGTCTTTCTTCCCCTAACCGGGGAGACTTCACCCCACCAGGAGAACTGTGCTGACAGAAAGTAGCAGGGGGAACCTTGTGCCTGGGCTGCCTGGTACACCGCCAGTTGCAAAGCGTTACCAAGAGCTGGTTCTTGCAGGCCAGGACATTGGCCTGCAGGTGGGCCCAGCTCGGGGGGCCCACGGCCAGGCAGGGAAGGACTGTGGGGAGCTGGAGACCAGCCCTGCTGCGGAGTCGCTGAGGCAGGGGCTGCCAGCTCTGGGGACTGACATGGGGAGCCCCGGGGGTGGGCAGGGACAGGCAGGGTTGGCGGTGCCCTCGGGGCTATGACACAGTCTGGGGCAGTCCAGCAGTGGGACTTCTCTCGAACAAAGGCTCTTTTCCCTTCAGGAGGAAGCGTATAGACATGTTTTGGTGTTTTACCATGCGCACAAAGATATCTGAAGATATATAAAGCCTTCTCCCTGAGCAATTATAGATACCCCTGTGCGAAAGATAAATTACTTCTTAAATAAACTCCGTGTTTAATGGGGGACCAGGGGCTTGTAACAAGTACACCAAATCCACACTGTTTGCTACAGGGAACTCACTCTGTGTCTTTTATTCACCCTTCTGGTCACAGTGTCACAACGTGAAATTGTAGTCCCGTACTGTATTTTCCTCCATGGAGCAAGGCTCTCTAAACCCTCATGAGTCTCTGATTGAATCCACTTAATATCAACCAGCAGCTTAGCAGTCAGGTCCTGAAAATCCATTTTTGACAGCCCAGGACCCGCGAACAGATTCTCCCTTTCCTCCCTGTTCGTGGTCTTTGAAGGTCAGCATGCTCCCCGAGGCCAGGCATCCCCCGCTAACAGGAGCTGATCTGCACTGAGCATCAGTGAGGTGTCTACCTACCACACGCAGGACTTTGGTATGACAGGTTCACAGCAAGGCCCAGGCTCACTTCTCAGCTCCCCTCTGTCTGGCAGCTGGACACCGAATCCACACTATTTCTCTCAAAGGCTCATTTTATTTGTGCAGCAGGACCCAAAGGCTGACCACAGCACAGGTCTGAAGTGTTTCTAGTCTCTGGTTCCTATGATATATTTATTCTCTGTAGGAACGCTTTTTTTTACTTTAATCCTCCAGGAAGAACACATCAAAATAAAGTAAGGAGTAAAAGCTTATTAAATAAAACTCTTACCCTTGACAGATTGATCTTCAACAGTAGAAAGCATTATCAACCAGTGGTGGGAAAAGAGCTGATCTGAATCCTTCTTCCTCTCCCTGCTTGGACAGGGTCAGTCCAGGCAGTGCTCAAGCCTTCTCTTCTTTCCAGGCCACTTCAGAAACACTTGGCTGTAATTTACTAAGGACAGTTTCTTTTACAACTGTCCTTGTTCTACATCTGCCTTTCAAAGCAAGGATCTTCAGGCTCTCTTAGCTTGGCACACTCAGATCTACTCTCCTACAAGGTTGGAAAGGCCACTAGCGAACATTCAAAGGCAATGATCTGTGATGTCTTTGGGGCATCCCACACCTCAGTTTGAGTATACAATGGACAGCATAAACTGACACCATCTAGACTGGCTTAACGTCTAGACAGAGGCAGCCTTGCAAACCGAGCATTGCTGTCAAAATGGCATTCATTGTCCAGGAGAGAAGTATCTCCCATTTGTCACAAATAGACTGTTCTATTTATTCACCCTTCAGTGAGCTCCAAGCATTAGCAAAAAACATCTCCACAGCTGACTAGATTTTGGGGGAGGTTGTGAGGATCTGGGATCTACAGAGCTAGAGAGATGCCTTCGGGCTTCTGCGCAGTGTTAACAGCCCTTCTACCAAAAAGCATGGGACACCAAAATCCTGCAGTGAAAATACGCCCTTTTCTCATATGTGTTTGGAATGAGAAGCCAGCACAACTGGCAGCTTTCTGGGTGCCCATCTTACACCAGCCCTGGTGCATGGATGATTTCCCATGGTTGGGTAGCAATGAAGCAAGCTTATGGCCTGCATGGTAGGAGAAGTGGTCCCTTTTAAAGTCATTCCTAAAAAAACAGACACAGATAAAATCCTAAATATTAGGGCCATTCCTAGCCTCGTTAGGCTTACGGTCATTCCCAGCTCATGTATAATGCTAACTAGTCTAAAAATTTTCATTGTCAAATGTAAAAATGCAGTATTCACCTTCTTATTTAAGACTGAGAGTTTGAAATGGGGAAAATGCTAAGAAAAACAAACAAAAAAACCAAACAAAACAGAAACAAAATTAAAGCTCTGTATGGCTTTTTCTTTTCAATTGCTGAGGGTTTTTTAGACTCTCTTTCATCTTCTTTCCCTTTCAAAGACTAGTCTATTTTTTGCTGCATTTTGAAGACATTTGTTCAATGTAAAATAATGGCATGGCTCACTGCGCGGAGAATGGTCAGCAAACCCAAAGAGCTGCCATGCAAACCAGGCCCCACATGAAAACTCATCACATGTCTTGGGGAGCTGTCTCAGGGAGCAAACATTTTCTGAGAGGAATGTTTCCTCCTTTCCCCATTTCTTTCACTGTCCATATTTTTATGGGAGCCCTTTTAGCACAGTACTTATTTCTGACTCATACAAATCAGCTCCAAAGCTTGGGTAATGCCAAAAATGGGCTATTCATATTCATGCACGCTCTTGTACGCATCTCTGCTCTCATAAAATGGAACATGTGTCTGATGAGCTTATTTACTTTCTAAACGTGTGGTTAGGAAGGATAGAGAGTGTGCAAGATATAATGGTAGTAGCACTGGAATAA
The DNA here is from genome assembly GCA_030449065.1 of Oceanodroma leucorhoa. Classification (NCBI taxonomy): domain Eukaryota; kingdom Metazoa; phylum Chordata; class Aves; order Procellariiformes; genus Oceanodroma; species Oceanodroma leucorhoa. Next base: position 10,092,265 of record JASVER010000001.1, read on the forward strand.
CATCAATAAGGCATCTGCAAATAGAAACTTCCCAGTTTGCCTGACCTTTGCCAGAGCTCTGTGCAGTCTGGTTATAATGGTGTGTAAGAAACTCTTTGGTGTAGATTTTACTGTTATGCCCTTTAAAATACACAGACACGTGCTCCATTGGTTAATTCCCAAAATAACGATGCTGCTTGGTACAGAGATGACTCATTCCTAAGATGCCACTTGACTGGTTGCTGTTTACTTCCACAGGGAAGAAAATGGTTAAGGTCATCACCTGTGCTGTCAGGTAGAGCCCCGGGACTCCTTGAGTACCCCCATCTGCAGCAGACTGAGCCTGCTGTGACTCACGCTGCACACAAAACTCACAGTCAGCTCCCATGCCACAGCCCCACTGGCTAATGCAATACAGAAAATGCTCGGGGAGCAAATCTCTCCCACTCCCTGGTGTACATGTGACATACAACTCGCAGCACTGACAGGCTATCCCAGTGCAGGGGGGGAGTGCTCACCATGCTGGGCTGCAGCCAGCAGAGAGTCCCCTTAGCAAGACCCCATACTCGAAGGGAAGATGCTCCCCAGCTAGCGGCCGTATCTCAGGACCCCACACCCCAGCAGTGGTCCTTCTCCCTTCTTCTGCCCTGCCTGCCCATGTGAGAGGCTACAGTGCTTTGAACTACTACAGATGCCCAAGAGGAAGGCACCTGGGAGGTGTGTCTAGCTACCTTGGTCTGTCCATGGGGTACCACTTCCTCTACAGGGCACTGAATAGCTGCATGCATTAGATTGCACCATTAAATGGCAAACTGTCTTCCCTCTGTCCCTTTTATCTGTTCACTTTTCCCTTTTTCCACTGAAGTGACAGCATTATATAAAAATCTCGTTAGTTTCTTTAAAAAAAAAACAAAAAAACAAAAAAACAAAAAACAACCAAACATGTGAAGTTAGACAAACTTTCCCTCCTCCTCCCCTCCCTTCCCCTCCAGTTTTCCCTTCCCTTCCCTTCCCTTCCCTTCCCTTCCCTTCC